>JAWZYV010011234.1:0-13319 GCA_038373885.1 Cheiracanthium punctorium
GTTTTTCTCACGCTTCGTAGTTTTCCGTAGATGGTGAGTGAGAGGATGGGGGGGGGGGTCGCTAATTGCGAGGACTGACTATATGTCATGTCAGATTTGAAAGGATATCGCCTAAAAGGAAGTTCACGGAATACTGGACACTGAATGATTGGCAATCATCCTGGCAAGTGGACACTACACTGTATTTATGGGTGCAATAAAAAAAAAAGATCAAAGAAAATTAATGATGTTACAAAAGCATACAATTTACAGATATGTAAAATTCCTTTTCGAAAGCAAAAAATACTCATTTTTATGTTGATTTATGTTGCAAACACGCAATAGCAGTCAAAAATATACAGACCCTGATCAGACATAGAAGGGGCCCCGGGGCAAAAAAAAAGGGTTGTTTTGGGCCCCTATACTATTACAGACATTTTAACTTATTTGTGATTGTTTTCTATTTTCCCAGCATAAAAATGAAACATTTCAAAATAATTCTAAAATTAAATTAAAAATTACCCATGTATTTATACTCATTTAGAACAAGACTATGCATTTAAAATTGATTTTAATATTTTTTTAATCCATTTGTATTATTAGCGTATGTGTGCGCTGAGTTCCACCTGCCAGAAAATTTTCTTTTCTTCATCATAATATTTAAAAAAATGCTAACTAATGGATATTTTGTGATAAGTACATATGGCCATAAATTTTCAATAACGCCTTTAATTTCTATTTTATTGATCTAGTCTTAGAAACCATTATTATTGTGTTAGAAAGAAGAACAGAAAATAAGCCTCGAAGCCTTTTTATTGTTACACAATTATGATATAGATAAAGGAAATTTAGCTTAATAAAAATTATTATTGCAGCATATATAAATTTAATATACAATAAATGGAGAGATTTGCGAGGCCTTTATTTTTCAGGGGCTCACGGGCCCACACGCCCGTGTGATAATGAGACTCTCGAGGCCCCATCAAAATAACCTCTGTTCAACTTTGGACATCTCTTTCCTTCCTTTTTTGTCCTCTTTATGGCAGATTGGTGATTCTACAAATAATACTGAGAACGATAAAAAGAAAAAAGATGCACAATGTCAGGCTTCCGCTTCAGGCAAAGCAACCCCCCCCCCCTCGTGTGCGTGTGTCCCCTGCATGAGGGGGGGGGGGCGGGGGAGAGATTGGGTGTCTTTCAAGCATCAGTTTCAGTTATGCTTGGAGTCAGAAGAGAGAGAAAGTGCACCACGGGATCAATCGCCGGAAATGATGACACGGCAAAAGTAGCTTCCAAAATTCGCTACAAACTACTGTTTTTTTGTAGCGCGCTACACGCTACACTACTTTTTTAAAAAAGTAGCGCGCTACACTACAAACTACAAAAAAAAGTAGCGGCTACTGTAGTTTCGCTACAAGTAGCGCGCTACTCCCCAGCCCTGGTATTATCCCGGTGGTCTGCCAGGATGAGCGATGTTTTCGCCAAAATAAAGGCCGGGCACATGAAATTGCACTGCGCTGCGGGGAATTTGGCCCCGACATTATTTCTGCAAATTCTTACGAAAGTTGGCATGTTTTTGTGCATCACGTACCGTTTTCTCCCTCCCCCCCCCTCAATTTTTCACCAGCATTCGGAAGTTGTATAGTCATGAATTTCATTTGGTAGAGGGAAACGGATTATTTTAACAGTTACATGTCTTGAGAGGCTACAGAGGTGAAAAGTTCTAAAACATGAACATTTATTCAAGGGGGAGATTTGGGGTAGGATTTGCAACCTTAAATTTAAACAGAAATCAATAGAAAGAATCTGGGTTTCTTTTATTGCAATTTTTTTTTTTCTACGAATTCAGTGCCATATTACCGACGGGGCAACTGCCCAGGGCCCACAGATTTTAGGGGCCCAAAAATCTTGCAACTATAGTTAGGGATGGCTACGAGACAAGATTTTTAGTTGGTATACGAGACGAGACAGATCTATTTCTCATCGCACAAACATCCCTGTAGAGGTATTAGTCAAAATGTAAAAATGAATCACAAGTAAGAAAAGGTATTTTGGAACATCCTACATTATGTACACGTGCTATAAAAGGCAGAATTAGTACCTGAACCGTTTGAGGTGCAACCCTTTCCCAATGCTGAAAAAAGGGCAGCCGTTGCCATCACTCGACTTAACTACCAGCAAGATGGCGGACGATCGAAACGTTCATCGCGTGCCACAGATCGAGAGACCCTTTTTTGACGCAGACTGGCTGTGCCGTTGCACAGCCAGCTGTCGTCAAAAAAGGGTCATCTTGCTGGTAGTTAAGTCGAGCGATAGCAACGGCTGCCCTTTTTTCAGCATGGAGCAACCAATCCAACTGTTCTCGCATTCTTCCATTTTTCAGCAGATGTCACTGCTGTTAAAAATAATCGTGACCATTTTTTGACGGGAAATGGTGTGCTAAAAAGCAAAGGATTCTCCTGGAACTATGTCACCCGCAACTATTCTTATAGCAATCCAATCTATTCTTCGTGACTGGCAACAGTCAAAACGTCAGAGTTGGGTGTTCCCAGAGCGGGAACACTGCGCGTTAAAGGGTTCAGAGAAGCTTTGGTGTCTGAGAAACTCAAAGCAATAAGTAAAACGTAAAAACCTGGAATTAAATGAACAGAAAGACGTAAAGAAGCCTATCTGTATGATAATATGCACCACATAGAAGTAATCGAATAAGACGAAATAGTCTTTAGAAAAGCTAATCTGAAAATTCACTACAAATTACAGGGGGGGGGGGATAGGTTGAAAAGACAAAATATTTATTTACAAGTAAGTCAATTCGAAATTTTGCTTAACACACTCAGTGTATATTGTCACCAATAATGACAAACTAAAAGATAGTGAGAAAGATCATACATAGGTAGGTAGCAGAAATGAAGAGAAAAATCATGAATACTACTCTAAAAATGAAACTACTTGATAAATTTGTCTGTGAACTCATCTTGATGGAAACAGCCCGAAATAGCCAAAAAAATAACCAAAATTGAAGTTCAAAACAAGCTATTCCGGAAAATTTCCCCCAAAAATAGCTTTTAGAACAGGAGACAATTTTTGTATCATAAACATATTTGTCATATACTCAACGAAATTGGAGTTTTGTGCCAGCGCATTTGCCGAGATTGAAATAGTTCAAAGTGTACAATAAAACAGGATTAACCCTTTGAGGCACAACACTTTTCCAATGCTGAAAAAAGGGCAGCCGTTGCCATCGCTCGACTTAATGACCAGCAAGATGGCGGACGATCGAAACATTCATCGCGTGCCACAGATCTAGAGACCCCAATCTAGAGAGATCGCACATCCCGATCACAGATCTAGAGAGAGAGAAATTTACGAATAAACCCTTTGCCGTATAGCTGCAATATAAATACAAAAAATGGTAATGGCAACTGTATATCAATATTTATTGACGCGTTGGCGAGAGTGGGGGTCCTAAAGTAGGAATCAACCAAAAAAATTGAGTTACTCTCTGGTTGCGCCAAAAGAAGTTCTACTTAAAAAGACAGGGCGATTCCAGGGTCGCTCAATGACTCGCTTACAGCTAACCTTGAAACTCCTGCAGACAGGAGCAAGGCCCACAGCCCAGATGCAGCAGTACACACCAGCCCGGATGCACACAAGCACAACAAACCCGGATGCACCAGCCCGGATGCATGTCACTGCACCAGCCGCTCACCTCGAGGCAAGCTAAAGCTGCCGAACGAGATGAACAACGACCTTACCCACGAGTAACCTACACCGTCCATGCAAAACCGCCATGTCCCCGACAAGGCATACGACCCGTGGTGTTGGGGAGATACCGGCGACCCCCGACACCACAGCCCTGTCTTGCCGTACACATTCCAACCTCGGCTGGACGTACTTAAAGCTTGCATTGTTGCAAGTTATTACAAACGGCATTGTTATTACATTGTTACAACGCCATTGTTATTACCGCATTGTTATTACAAACGGCAAACGCGATACCCTCCGACACTGTGAAATGTGCAACAATGGCCAACGACTGCAACGCATATAGGAGCGTTCGTTTCAAAATGGTAGGGTGCTCCCATGGGCGCCGGCAGAATTTTTTCCAAGGGGGGGGGGCAAAGACTATTTTAACCCTTTAAAGCGCAGTGATCCCGCTCTGGGAACACCCAACTCTGACGTTTTGACTGTTGCCAGTCATGAAGAATAGATTTGATTTCTACAAAAATAGTGGCAGGTGACATAACTCCACGAGAATCCTTTACTTTTTAGCGCGTCATTTCCCGTCAAAAAATGGTCACGATTCTTTTTAACAACACTGACATCTGCTGAAAAATGGCAGAATGCGAGAACATCCGGATAGATTGCCCAATGCTGAAAAAAGAGCAGCCGTTGCCATCGCTCGACTTAACGACCAGCAAGATGGCGGACGATCGAAATGTTCATCGCGTGCCACAGATCTAGAGACCCTTTTTTGATGCAGCTGGCTATGCCCACGCACAGCCAGCTGTCGTCAAAAAAGGGTCTCTAGATCTGTGGCACGCGATGAACGTTTCGATCGTCCGCCATCTTGCTGGTCCTTAAGTCGAGCGATGGCAACGGCTGCCCTTTTTTCAGCATTGGGCAACCAATCCAGCTGTTTTCGCATTCTTCCATTTTCCATCAGATGCCAATGCTGTTAAAAGCAATCGTGACAATTTTTTTTACGGGAAATGACGTGCTAAAAAGTAAAGGATTCTCATGGAGCTAGGTCACCCGCCACTATTTTTATAGAGGGGTAATTCCGTGTGTGACTTACACGACATTTGAGATTTTCCGTATGTTTCACTTTTGTTCAAAAGTGTAAATTAAGAATAAATTTAAACTTTCAGTAACGAATCATAGAAGAGTAAAGTAAATACACTTATTTATTATGTTTTCAATAAAAATTTGCGCGATTTTTAATGTTTAAAAAAATAAAATAACTGTTTGTGACTGACACGACGCAAAAAGAACCCAGAGATCAATTCTGCTCTAGATTTAGTTCTTAAAATTTGAAACTCACATGAAATCATCACAGAATAGTGCATACAACAATAATAAGAATCAAATTCGAGTTCAATAAAATTTTTAAATCTTTTATTTGAGTTATCTGCTTGTGACTGACACGACAGATAATGTGCGACTTACACAACAACTGCAAATATTCAATCTGAAAACACAAGTTTGTTCATATAAAAACACAATTTTTTATTTCTTTTACTGTCTAGTATACTTTTAATCTTTAATAAAAACTTTAATATATATTTATTAAAATAGCATTAATGATTTTATGCTTCTTTACAAAGTAAAAATCAACACTTGGGTATACATTCTCATGGAATTACCCAGAGATCAAAATCTATTCTTTGTGACTGGCAACAATCCGAACGTCAGAGTTTGGTGATCCCAGAGCGGGATCACTGCGCGTTCAAGGGTTAATACGGAACGAGGGCAGTTCAAAAGGGTTCGAAACGAAGACATTTGAACCGCGTCGTATTTCAAATACAAAGTAGTTCAGGTGGGTGTGATTAAGAAAAATAAAAAAGCCTATCGATAACTATGCAAAAAACATTTTTGAATAGAAAAATCACGAAGCTTCCCGAGCTCCTTGTTCTGCAATGACTCCTTAAGACCAGTTAAACCAATCGTTAGAGAATACACAGTGAATCAAGAGCTGGTACGGAGATTTGGCTTCCTCGTGGGGGCCGAAAACAAATGATTATTCAAATAATAGCCAAAAATGCCATATTACAATAGCCACAAAAGCGGTAGAGCGCGTAAAAATGACTTTAAATGTAGGCAAGCAACTCCAGGATTTTTATGAATGTTCTCACCCAGACCAAAATAGTCTTATAGAAAGACAAAACAAACGAAATATTTCGGTTAAAAAATGCGACTCGGAAAATTTCACAAAAAATGGTCATGTCCAATAACCGGTACGGAACAACAATCTTAAAATAACCCCTACGGATCATCGCTTAAATCCTAAAGCTTAGAGTAGCTCATACGCTGATGGATGGATAAAAAACAGTACGCAAGTACCAGTACAGTATTGCCTCGATCATTCTAGGTGGTCGGGATCGGGCTTGCCTCGAACTGTCGAAAACTTGAAAGACCGAAATCGTAAAATTGAATAAACAAACAAATGTAAATAAAGCCATTTTTGTCATTTGAATTCCTATTGAAATGAAAAAAAAAGTTATTATATATTATCACATTAATATTCATTGCAACAGGTTAGTTTTATCTGGAAATAATAGTCCATTGTTTCTTGTATGAACACGTTGATCCGTTTCCTTGCGGTCCTATCTCGAGATCCCCAAAGCAGCACATTGCACAATAAAACACTGAATGCCAACATTGTCAACACTGGACAGAAATGCCTGCGAGGACATCTATGGGAAGAATTCGCCCATTTTCTTTGGGAGGGGGATTTCTGATGGGGCTTCCGTATGCGACAGGTATATGAATTGCGGGGTGAGAAATAATTCTTTCGCGTGTTTTGTATTGATTGGTCATTATTCGGGAGCTCAACTGATTTTTTCACTAACTCGGATTTATGGGAAAACTCGAACAATTGAGACTCAAACTATCCAGACTCCACTGTGTACCAAAATCTGTGATCTATAAAAAAAAAAAATAAAAAATGTGACTTCATACTATCGCAAAAAGTAACGACGAGCGCACTCCCATTGGGAGAAATATTTCACAAAAAGAACATTTCGCAGGCCAAAAATTTGAAAAATCTCCAAAGCTGTCAGAAAAGATTGAATGAGAAATGCAAAAATATGTTTTCTGGAAGGTTTAAAAACTTCAGGTTATTATCCATTATCAATCGGGAAAAAGGAGGGAGGATATATGTGGTGGCGGCATAAATGAAATCGAAAATATCGTTTCTGCTACAAATCGATAGAACTCGGATTCGCCAAAATGCACTTCTAGAGCGATATACTACGCACACACACATAAGAAAGGTCAAAAAATAAATCAAAATGGCGAATAAAAAAATGTGTCGGGGAAATTTCGCAACGGTGACTTAGGGTATAAAAGGGCAATAAATAGTTATCACAGTCTTGACTCGATGATCGCAACAAGGCATTTACCACAATCGAAACAGTCCACCGGCACCATGCCAAACTGTACAGTTTATAAACAGCCATTCGTCATAATAGAGAAAAATAATGATACAAGACAGATATATTCTTATCACCTTTCTGAAGGTAGGTGAAAATTGTTCTAAGAGTCGGAAGAACTCAAGGATTCACCAGCGAATGCTTTGTGGTCGAAACGGCCCGAAAGACCGCATGTAAACAAACAAAATGGCGGCTTAAATTTGCTAAGACGTAAAATTCTACCGAAAAATCGAGGCATGAGATGGGGTTAGTGACATATAAAGTTTTCACGGATTCACTGCAAGCTCATTGCAGTGCGTCCGTTCTTCGGACCATTCCCAGACCAAACAATTCCAAAAAATATCCATAAGCTGTGCCCAAAATTACTGTCGAAAAGCAATCCGATAAATGGATTGAAAATCTGGCACAAGAAAAGTTTCGATAAAAATATTTGTTTGAGTCAAAAGGATGAGAGCTTTACTTTAATGCTGTCAGTTGGTTGGTTGGTTGATTGAAGTTTAGTGGTCCAAAATCCAGTAAGGATATGTTGCGTCAAACGAAAGGGTAAAAAACTGTAAAATTACAGCAATAACAAGTGTAAAACTAAAAACACAAATAATAAAATACGATAAAGCAAAAAGAGATGGAATTAGGTATGTTTGGATGGGCACCCCATCCACACAACTGTCAGAATATATCGCACTTCATATCAGTGAAAGAATGCCAATATGTCCAAGAAAACATTTGATATTTTTACGCGGGGTTTCCCTTAAAATTTCAAGTCTGGGATAAGGACAGTTAAAATGGGTATGGTAAAAATATTAAAAGCTTTACAATTGGTTAAAACATGATACATGGTGAGATGGGTATTGCATTGTGGTGCAGGTTTACCAAAAAGCAGATGCTTTAATGATGTTACCATGAGTGAAGCAATTTGAAATAGCCATAAAACACACAGAAATAGCTATTTAAAATAAAGAAAAAATTGTAGTCAAAAATTTAATATGGGAACACGATAAAAAATACCCAAAATAGCAGTAGAGGAAAAGATCATTTTTAAAGAACGGAAGATTCGAAAAGCCAAAAAATCGTAAAGGCCTGAAAGACCTCCACCGTACCGCCAAAACGGCAGTTTAACGGCGCTTGTCTTAAATAGACTAAAAACATTCTTTAAAAATTAAAATATATGAGAAAAATAAAAAGAAAAGAAAAAGGCAGGTACCCGATAAAGCGATAAATTGTGAAAGTATAAGAAGAGTTTGCGAATTAGTAAGCAAAGTGTAGAAAGACAGAAAATGACTTGCATTTGCGAAATTTCATTGCCAATAAATAGTTCCAAATAGACAAAATACTTCAAAATACGGTAAAACTGACAACGCAAATGAATTGAGAAAAATTCTGAGACTTCTAAAAATGCTGTTTGCTACTTTCAATACCATTTCAGACTACATTAATGCCAATCAACTATAAAATAGGCCGAAATGGTGAACGAAAGTTGCGAATTTGGAAACCCCGTAACCAACCAAAAAATGCGGTGGAGCACTGAACACAAAAGTAGACCATAATGCCTTATAATCTCGCGGCATACGATGGAACATTTGCGTCCAAAATTGCCCTACGACAGACTAAACATTGTGAACAAAATAGTTGACGAAATAGAGGCTAAAAAGACATACAAATTGTTCTAAGATTTGAAGAAACTCGAAACTTACAGCACAGCATTCGAATGGTCGGAGATAGTCCGAAATAACTATCAAGCTCACTAAAAATTTGATAATCAACGGAATCTGTTGATATAACCAAAGAATAACTGAGGTTTGAGGGGACATCCATTGTGAGAGTCTGATAGACTCAAATATGTCCCTTTCTCCAACGCTCTTGTCATGCGTCGAACACCCCAAAATATTCATACCGATGACCAAATTGGAGATAAAACGAAAGCTAGACCAATTAATGAACATTAAAAATTAATATAGCTATAACATAGGTATCTAAAAATTAAGTAAGTGGAAATATTGCTTTAAGGAAGCACAGTCTCGAAATTAGCAAAATCAGATTCTATTTTCGAGAAGAAGATCATAAAACTTCCGAAACCAGAGTCTTTCTAAAGCTCTCAAGGACTCCAAGATTTCTCCAGAGAGTTCATCGTGGATGTAAAAGACTGAAGCGGCAATTAAAAAATGTTCAAAAATCTAGAATTAAGAACTACCAATATATAGACAAAAGAAATTCAGAGAGATAACCTAAAATTAAATCTTAAAGATCGAATAATTCGAGGGTTTGATTCACAAACTCAGCGTGTGATAAATTGCTTTAATAAGTCAGAAAAAAACACAAAACATATGGCTTAAAAAAAAAGAATGCTGGAGAAATCACAAAAATTGTGGCATGGAATGGAAAAGCGAGGAGAAATGAATGAAATAGAAATTCTTATACATTGAGATATTCGAGACACCAGCCCATCTGAAGACTATGGTCTAAAACTACAAAAAAATAGTAGTTAACAGCAGCGAAGCATATTTGCTCCCTTCAAAAGCTCAAGCCATTTACTTTCAAAATCATGATAAATACAGTTATGGCTAAGATTAAAGACAACTTGTGTCTGAAAACTGATGTGTCCAACACATGACTTCCTTGCACGTCCATTAGATCAAAAATATTTTCGACGAACTTCCTCTAAATTTATTTGTTTGAAAGAGATAAAATATCAATAATAGTAAGGTTTAGCGATTTCTAGCCAAATATTTCGATATCGCTAAGCTGAGTTCAATTTGAAAGATTTCCTTCTGACACTTTATTTGGCCATATTTCACCAAAAGCCGACAAATTTGAGATAGTCAGCGAGATTTTGGGGATAGCCAAAGTAGTCATTGACCACAGACTTTCAATGAATTGAATGCATCTATACACCTCAATGTATTCAAAGTCATTTGGCTCACCATGTAAATAAATTCTCAGTCGATTGCTGTCAAAAAAGATATTGAAAACAGTTAGATATTACAATAGTTCTAAATACAAAGTTAAAAAATCTACGGGTTAAAGTTTTAGAGTTATACAAAATAGGAAATAATTTTTGGCGCCAAATTTGGCGATATTTCGGCGAAACTCGTCAATGTCGACGACATTTGGCGAGATTTTAAGCATAAACCAAACAATGACAGATTATCGCCAAATTTGGCGATATTTCGCCAAAACTCGCCAAGAACGATGACAAATGGCGATACTTTGGGCATGGACCAAATGACTGACTATCGCCAAATTTGGCGATATTTCGCCAAAACTCGCCAAGGTCGAGGACAGACGGCGAGATTTTGGGCATGTACCAAACAATGACTGTCTACAGTTGTATTATAATGAAGATGTACATAGACATTAAGGTACTGAAATTCTTTTCGGTGGTCCTGTAAATAAACTCTCCAGTAGATTGGAACCAAAAATCGAGATGCACAACTAGATGTTACAACATTCTTATATATGAAATTTCATAATAGTTTTTGAGATTTGAGAGTTAAATATGCACACACGTACACCAAAAGTCGCCAAGCTTGGCGACTTTTGGCATAGTTCTTGAGGGAGGCACGTGACCGTGGTCGGACCATTACCTAACTTATGTGGTAGGACGGTATTGTGCTTGAAATGGATGAATGCCCCTAAAATTGCTATTGACCGTAATGTATTGGAAATCTTTTGAGTGTTCCTGTAGCAGAACTATAAATGATAAAGACACTTTTTTTAATGGAGAAATTCATTTTCTAACTCTTTACAGCATATATCACTTCTGAGTCGTTTGAAATAGCCCAATACCTCTAAAAAACGCTTTGATGAATTTCGGCCCATAGAGCGTAATGTATTTCGAATCTTTTGGGCGGTCCTGTAGATAAACTATTCAGTCGAATGGAACCGAAAGGGGAGGTGCACAACTAGATGTTACAACAATCCTAAATATAAAGTTTCAACATTCAACGCCTAACAGTTTTTGAGATATGCGAGTTTAATGAATTTCGGCCCATTGAGTGTAATGTATTTCGAATGTTTTGAGTCAGTCCTGTAGATAAACTATCCAGTCGAATGGAACCAAAAAGGAGAGGCGCACAACTAGATGTTACAACTATCCAAAATATGAAGTTTCGACATTCTACGCCTAATAGCTTTTGAGTTAGGCGAGTTTAATGAATTTCGGCCCATAGAGCGTAATGTATTTCGAATCTTTTGGGCGGTCCTGTACATAAACTATCCATTCGATTGCCACCAAAAGGGGAGGTGCACAACTAGATCATAGAACAATCCTAAATATCAAATCTCAACATTCTACGACCAATAGTTTTTGAGATATGCGAGTTACATACATACGTACGTACGTACGTACTACGTACGTACGTACAGACGGCATGGAAAAACTGGCCACAGTAGACTCGCCACTGGTCAAAATGAGTTGCAGCCGCGTTAATAGGATCGTGCATGCTAGCCTACGATGAGATGCATCGAAAAATTTTTTTAAATTAAATTTAGAGGTAGTCAAAATCGGTTTTTATGTCGAAATTTGGCCCCCAAAATTTTTCGGGATCACATTACTTCCTTATACTACGTACAAGGAAGTAAAAACCTAACACGTCCAATGTTGCCAGTGTGATGCCAGCGAACTGGAAACATTTACAACAGCATATCCTTACATAGACTACTTATAACAACTTATGAATACAGTGAAAGGATAAATTAAAATTTTATTTTTTAGCCATCCATAGTGCTAAATATCCTTAAAAGAATGTCCCAAGTACCCAAAATAAAAATCTGATGTGTCCAACACATGACTTCCTTGCACGTCCATTAGATCAAAAATATTTTCGATGCACTTCCTCTAAATTTATTTGTTTGAAAGAGATAAAATATCAATAATAGTAAGGTTTAGCGATTTCTAGCCAAATATTTCGATATCGCCAAGCTGAGTTCAATTTGAAAGATTTCCTTCTGACACTTTATTTGGCGATATTTCACCAAAAGCCGACAAACTTGAGATAGTCAGCGAGATTTTGGGGATAGCCAAAGTAGTCATTGACCACAGACTTTCAATGAATTGAATGCATCTATACACCTCAATGTATTCAAAGTCATTTGGCTCACCATGTAAATAAATTCTCAGTCGATTGCTGTCAAAAAAGATATTGAAAACAGTTAGATATTACAATAGTTCTAAATACAAAGTTAAAAAATCTACGGGTTAAAAATTTAGAGTTATACAAAATAGGAAATAATTTTTGGCGCCAAATTTGGCGATATTTCGGCGAAACTCGTCAATGTCGACGACATTTGGCGAGATTTTAAGCATGAACCAAACAATGACAGATTATCGCCAAGTTTGGCGATATTCCGCCAAAACTCGCCAAGAACGATAACAAATGGCGATACTTTGGGCATGGACCAAATGACTGACTATCGCCAAATTTGGCGATATTTCGCCAAAACTCGCCAAGGTCGACGACCGACGGCGAGATTTTGGGCATGGACCAAACAATGACTGTCTACAGTTAAATTATATTGAAGATGTCCATAGACATTAAGGTACTGAAATTCTTTTTCGGTGGTCCTGTAAATAAACTCTCCAGTAGATTGGAACCAAAAATCGAGATGCACAACTAGATGTTACAACATTCTTATATATGAAATTTCATAATAGTTTTTGAGATTTGAGAGTTAAATATGCACACACATACACCAAAAGTCGCCAAGCTTGGCGACTTTTGTGCATAGTTCTTGAGGGAGGCACGTGACCGTGGTCGGACCATTACCTAACTTATGTGGTAGGACGGCATTGTGCTTGAAATGGATGAATGCCCCTAAAATTGCTATTGACCGTAATGTATTGGAAATCTTTTGAGTGTTCCTGTAGCAGAACTATAAATGATAAAGACACTTTTTTTAATGGAGAAATTCATTTTCTAACTCTTTAGAGCATATATCACTTCTGAGTCGTTTGAAATAGCCCAATACCTCTAAAAAACGCTTTGATGAATTTCGGCCCATAGAGCGTAATGTATTTCGAATCTTTTTGGGCGGTCCTGTAAATAAACTATTCAGTCGAATGGAACCGAAAGGGAAGGTGCGCAACTAGATGTTACAACTATCCAAAATATGAAGTTTCGACATTCTTCTACGCCTAATAGCTTTTGAGTTAGGCGAGTTTAATGAATTTCGGCCCATAGAGCGTAATGT
>JAWZYV010011236.1:0-27622 GCA_038373885.1 Cheiracanthium punctorium
TTGTATTTGTCAGGAAGTAAAGTACGAAAAAAACCACATTTCAAAGCAATCGCTCTACTGCAAATCGGCAGCAGATGCAAGTACACGTACACATTACGTACAAATATTGTAGGTTGAAAAAGAGACATGTCTAAGAAACGAGCGATTTTACCGCTGGAGCAGTGCATCGATATTATCGAGTCTCACGAAAAAGGCAAATCAAAAATGACATAGACAGTTACTTTTGTAAGTGATAATACCCAAGAAGCAAATTTTAGATTTTATTAATTCAAATTCAGAACGCTTGACGTATATAATGATAAATTCTTTTTTTGTGTAATAAAATAGAAAGAGAGAAAAGAATGGAACAATCTGAAATTTCAAAGTATGTTATTAAAATTTAAATTTTAAAAATATTTTTGCATAATTACTAATGCATTGGTATTAAATTTCATAAATATTTCACTCTGCCCTAAGGTATTGTTTCCAGTTAATTATATAAATAGGGATTTATCAGTTCAACGCTAGTGTACAGTCATACAGAGTGTCTCAGAACTATTCTTCTAAATTGTAGAAACGATTCAGAATCACATAACAATGTTGGGGCTGCAAAATGCCATCTTCATGCACCAGGTATTATGAAGATAAGGATGACGTGTGACTTGAGAATAAAAGCAGAAGATGTATCCGCTACATTTCAGAAACATTCGTTTGAAAAGTCCTGTATCAGTGGCGGCTCCTCCATTTAAACACTTGAACCCCCAAATGAAAAACTAAAGAATAAGCACATTAACAAATTAAATTGAAAACAAAGATTAAGCACACTTCTATATTTATGTGAATTTAAAACGTGAGTTTTACTCTCTCCCCCCTCCCCCCACTATTATTAAATACGATTATTATAGCTAACGCAATGTAGTGTAGGTTACTAGAGCACAGTTTAATCAATCGCACGTGCGAATGGAAGAATTTTCCTCTGAACCGTTCTCTAGGGTCAGAAGCCGAAACAGCTGACGGCTTTTAATGAGTTTTTAACCTTTTAAGATATATTATCAACACATACATAAAAATGGTGTTTGCAACCCCACATTGCTATGTGATTCTGAATAGTCTTTGTTTCCTTTACCACACTTTACAATTTTGAACAATAGTTCTGAAACACCCTGTATATATAGTAAAATATTATAGTTCTAATAATAATTATTGCAGAATTTGATTTTTTCCTGTATTTTTATTGCAGTTCAATGCAATTATTGATGTTGAATCAAATAAACTGGCCAGAAAGTGACTCAATCTCATTGATTGCACCATATATGAACAAGGTGGATAAATCTCCCTCAATAACAACAAAAAATTTTCATTTTCATCCTAAGGTAATGTTTATAGTTTACATTTGTAGAAATAGGGGTGTATATCAGTTAAACATAATTGCTACCAAGCTATTCCAGATTTTGATTCTCTTTTTCTCCCTATTTTTATTATTGCAGCACTCTACGCAGGAACAGAGGGAAACCCCTGAAGAAGGTATTTTTCCTTTTTTGTTTTATTCATTATTTCTGCATATAAACAATTTCCTTTTTTAAACTTTTATTTATTTTTACTGTACTTGGCTATAAAATCGAAAAATATTTCTAGAATTTTCTAATTCCTATTTTCCTTATTT
Source organism: Cheiracanthium punctorium (assembly GCA_038373885.1). Taxonomy (NCBI): domain Eukaryota; kingdom Metazoa; phylum Arthropoda; class Arachnida; order Araneae; family Cheiracanthiidae; genus Cheiracanthium; species Cheiracanthium punctorium. The sequence continues at coordinate 1,643 of JAWZYV010011236.1, forward strand.
AAAAAAAAAATATTAATTTTCAAGAAGCTAATTGGGATGGTATAATTTAGCCACTTCCGGCCCCTACTGAATTATTATAATTTACTTATGCTTTCCCATCCGAATTCGGACTACTTTTTAGCAAATGTATTTTCTGGTTATGGCCTTGGTGGGGGTGCCCCCATTTAGCTTTTCTTCTCTACAGTATAAACATAATCAATTTTGTAAATAAATTTGTGTGATGGAGACAGGATAAAAATTTTTTGTTCTTAATGTTTATATATGTAATATATCTTAATTTCATTATTCAGGATTTCAAAAAAAAATGCTTACAGCGATGCACTCGTTAAAAGAAGAGATAAAGGAGCTGAAAGACATGATTTGTCAAAGGCACCCGTTAATAATGGTAGACAGGAGTCTACCCAGAATATTACATCTAGACTTTATTTAAATTAAGGATGACCAGTAATGATAAGGCGATGAATAGCCGATGCAAGGATCATAGGCCTGGGCAATAGGCATAAGCCCGAGCAATGATTGCTACTAGGGATATTTCTCAATTTCCGTTTAGTTTTTTCGGATGTGACGAAAGCACGACCAGAAGTATCATTGTAACAATTTAAAAATACTTCTCATTCAGATTGGAAACAAAATAAGAAAAAAATGCCCCAATGACCCTGCGTGGTTCATCACTGCCTTGTGATACTCATGATTCGCTGGACCGTTTCTGTCAGTCATTTGCGGTCAATCCATCGTCGTCAGCCGTTGGTCGAAGAGAACTCTTCCTCCTAGCACTTGGAGTGTCCCTGGCTCCATACAACCTGGCCAGATCCGAGTTTTAGCCTACTACGACCAACATAGCAAGACCAGCCAGGGAAACGGGCAAGATCCACGTTTTGGGCTTGCCACCCACGACAACAGAAAGGCCACTTAATTTATTCTTGGCCGATGTCACCACTAGAGGCCTCGGTCGCAGCTTCGACCCGACCAAGCGCAATGACAGCAGTCGTCACAACCATCATCCTCGGCAGAGCGCTCCTACAGACACGCATCGCAGCGAACGTCCGAGCGCACAAGGCAAGTGACCGTGATGCACATCACCTGCTCGCAATCCGGTGATCGATGTTCTAATCCATTACATTCATAACACAATCACACATTTTACATACTTACATCCATCATCAATTAAACACTTTCGACTAGAACCACGTGCAACCGGCTCGCGAGTAGAGAGAGCTCACGCACGTAGTGCCATTGCAGGCCACTAAGTTCATGTATATTACTTCTATATAAGGTTTCCATTGTTGAAAGGTACATAATGAAATGCAAACACCGACGCATTGTTGAAATAGCGTTCATTGTTGCTGTCATCATGTTGTCAATAGCGTAATTTGTTGGCGCATTGTCGCCTCTATAAGAGACCACACCATCCTCTATAAGTGACCGGGCCCGGTTCCCTAACCAAAAATTTACTTGTATTTGTCAGGAAGTAAAGTACGAAAAAAACCACATTTCAAAGCAATCGCTCTACTGCAAATCGGCAGCAGATGCAAGTACACGTACACATTACGTACAAATATTGTAGGTTGAAAAAGAGACATGTCTAAGAAACGAGCGATTTTACCGCTGGAGCAGTGCATCGATATTATCGAGTCTCACGAAAAAGGCAAATCAAAAATGACATAGACAGTTACTTTTGTAAGTGATAATACCCAAGAAGCAAATTTTAGATTTTATTAATTCAAATTCAGAACGCTTGACGTATATAATGATAAATTCTTTTTTTGTGTAATAAAATAGAAAGAGAGAAAAGAATGGAACAATCTGAAATTTCAAAGTATGTTATTAAAATTTAAATTTTAAAAATATTTTTGCATAATTACTAATGCATTGGTATTAAATTTCATAAATATTTCACTCTGTCCTAAGGTATTGTTTCCAGTTAATTATATAAATAGGGATTTATCAGTTCAACGCTAGTGTACAGTCATACAGAGTGTCTCAGAACTATTCTTCTAAATTGTAGAAACGATTCAGAATCACATAACAATGTTGGGGCTGCAAAATGCCATCTTCATGCACCAGGTATTATGAAGATAAGGATGACGTGTGACTTGAGAATAAAAGCAGAAGATGTATCCGCTACATTTCAGAAACATTCGTTTGAAAAGTCCTGTATCAGTGGCGGCTCCTCCATTTAAACACTTGAACCCCCAAATGAAAAACTAAAGAATAAGCACATTAACAAATTAAATTGAAAACAAAGATTAAGCACACTTCTATATTTATGTGAATTTAAAACGTGAGTTTTACTCTCTCCCCCCTCCCCCCCACTATTATTAAATACGATTATTATAGCTAACGCAATGTAGTGTAGGTTACTACAGCACAGTTTAATCAATCGCACGTGCGAATGGAAGAATTTTCCTCTGAACCGTTCTCTAGGGTCAGAAGCCGAAACAGCTGACGGCTTTTAATGAGTTTTTAACCTTTTAAGATATATTATCAACAGATACATAAAAATGGTGTTTGCAACCCCACATTGCTATGTGATTCTGAATAGTCTTTGTTTCCTTTACCACACTTTACAATTTTGAACAATAGTTCTGAAACACCCTGTATATATAGTAAAATATTATAGTTCTAATAATAATTATTGCAGAATTTGATTTTTTCCTGTATTTTTATTGCAGTTCAATGCAATTATTGATGTTGAATCAAATAAACTGGCCAGAAAGTGACTCAATCTCATTGATTGCACCATATATGAACAAGGCGGATAAATCTCCCTCAATAACAACAAAAAATTTTCATTTTCATCCTAAGGTAATGTTTATAGTTTACATTTGTAGAAATAGGGGTGTATATCAGTTAAACATAATTGCTACCAAGCTATTCCAGATTTTGATTCTCTTTTTCTCCCTATTTTTATTATTGCAGTACTCTACGCAGGAACAGAGGGAAACCCCTGAAGAAGGTATTTTTCCTTTTTTGTTTTATTCATTGTTTCTGCGTATAAACAATTTCCAATTTTTAAACTTTTATTTATTTTTACTGTACTTGGCTATAAAATCGAAAAATATTTCTAGAATTTTCTAATTCCTATTTTCCTTATTTAAAAAAAAAATATTAATTTTCAAGAAGCTAATTGGGATGGTATAATTTAGCCACTTCCGGCCCCTACTGAATTATTATAATTTACTTATGCTTTCCCATCCGAATTCGGACTACTTTTTAGCAAATGTATTTTCTGGTTATGGCCTTGGTGGGGGTGCCCCCATTTAGCTTTTCTTCTCTACAGTATAAACATAATCAATTTTGTAAATAAATTTGTGTGATGGAGACAGGATAAAAATTTTTTGTTCTTAATGTTTATATATGTAATATATCTTAATTTCATTATTCAGGATTTCAAAAAAAAATGCTTACAGCGATGCACTCGTTAAAAGAAGAGATAAAGGAGCTGAAAGACATGATTTGTCAAAGGCACCCGTTAATAATGGTAGACAGGAGTCTACCCAGAATATTACATCTAGACTTTATTTAAATTAAGGATGACCAGTAATGATAAGGCGATGAATAGCCGATGCAAGGATCATAGGCCTGGGCAATAGGCATAAGCCCGAGCAATGATTGCTACTAGGGATATTTCTCAATTTCCGTTTAGTTTTTTTCGGATGTGACGAAAGCACGACCAGAAGTATCATTGTAACAATTTAAAAATACTTCTCATTCAGATTGGAAACAAAATAAGAAAAAAATGCCCCAATGACCCTGCGTGGTTCATCACTGCCTTGTGATACTCATGATTCGCTGGACCGTTTCTGTCAGTCATTTGCGGTCAATCCATCGTCGTCAGCCGTTGGTCGAAGAGAACTCTTCCTCCTAGCACTTGGAGTGTCCCTGGCTCCATACAACCTGGCCAGATCCGAGTTTTAGCCTACTACGACCAACATAGCAAGACCAGCCAGGGAAACGGGCAAGATCCACGTTTTGGCTTGCCACCCACGACAACAGAAAGGCCACTTAATTTATTCTTGGCCTGTGTCACCACTAGAGGCCTCGGTCGCAGCTTCGACCCGACCAAGCGCAATGACAGCAGTCGTCACAACCATCATCCTCGGCAGAGCGCTCCTACAGACACGCATCGCAGCGAACGTCCGAGCGCACAAGGCAAGTGACCGTGATGCACATCACCTGCTCGCAATCCGGTGATCGATGTTCTAATCCATTACATTCATAACACAATCACACAATTTACATACTTACATCCATCATCAATTAAACACTTTCGACTAGAACCACGTGCAACCGGCTCGCGAGTAGAGAGAGCTCACGCACGTAGTGCCATTGCAGGCCACTAAGTTCATGTATATTACTTCTATATAAGGTTTCCATTGTTGAAAGGTACATAATGAAATGCAAACACCGACGCATTGTTGAAATAGCGTTCATTGTTGCTGTCATCATGTTGTCAATAGCGTAATTTGTTGGCGCATTGTCGCCTCTATAAGAGACCACACCATCCTCTATAAGTGACCGGGCCCGGTTCCCTAACCAAAAATTTACTTGTATTTGTCAGGAAGTAAAGTACGAAAAAAACCACATTTCAAAGCAATCGCTCTACTGCAAATCGGCAGCAGATGCAAGTACACGTACACATTACGTACAAATATTGTAGGTTGAAAAAGAGACATGTCTAAGAAACGAGCGATTTTACCGCTGGAGCAGTGCATCGATATTATCGAGTCTCACGAAAAAGGCAAATCAAAAATGACATAGACAGTTACTTTTGTAAGTGATAATACCCAAGAAGCAAATTTTAGATTTTATTAATTCAAATTCAGAACGCTTGACGTATATAATGATAAATTCTTTTTTTGTGTAATAAAATAGAAAGAGAGAAAAGAATGGAACAATCTGAAATTTCAAAGTATGTTATTAAAATTTAAATTTTAAAAATATTTTTGCATAATTACTAATGCATTGGTATTAAATTTCATAAATATTTCACTCTGTCCTAAGGTATTGTTTCCAGTTAATTATATAAATAGGGATTTATCAGTTCAACACTAGTGTACAGTCATACAGAGTGTCTCAGAACTATTCTTCTAAATTGTAGAAACGATTCAGAATCACATAACAATGTTGGGGCTGCAAAATGCCATCTTCATGCACCTCTTCATTAGATCTCCAATCATCCAAACTCCAAATTTCTGAATCTCTCCCGAAAAGAGGAGAAGATAAGGATGACGTGTGACTTGAGAATAAAAGCAGAAGATGTATCCGCTACATTTCAGAAACATTCGTTTGAAAAGTCCTGTATCAGTGGCGGCTCCTCCATTTAAACACTTGAACCCCCAAATGAAAAACTAAAGAATAAGCACATTAACAAATTAAATTGAAAACAAAGATTAAGCACACTTCTATATTTATGTGAATTTAAAACGTGAGTTTTACTCTCTCCCCCCTCCCCCCACTATTATTAAATACGATTATTATAGCTAACGCAATGTAGTGTAGGTTACTACAGCACAGTTTAATCAATCACACGTGCGAATGGAAGAATTTTCCTCTGAACCGTTCTCTAGGGTCAGAAGCCGAAACAGCTGACGGCTTTTAATGAGTTTTTAACCTTTTAGGATATATTATCAACAGATACATAAAAATGGTGTTTGCAACCCCACATTGCTATGTGATTCTGAATAGTCTTTGTTTCCTCTACCACATTATGAAGATAAGGATGACGTGTGACTTGAGAATAAAAGCAGAAGATGTGAAATTTCAGAATGGAACAATCTGAAATTTCAAAGTATGTTATTAAAATTTAAATTTTAAAAATATTTTTGCATAATTACTAATGCATTGGTATTAAATTTCATAAATATTTCACTCTGTCCTAAGGTATTGTTTCCAGTTAATTATAAAAATAGGGATTTATCAGTTCAACGCTAGTGTACAGTCATACAGAGTGTCTCAGAACTATTCTTCTAAATTGTAGAAACGATTCAGAATCACATAACAATGTTGGGGCTGCAAAATGCCATTTTCATGCACCAGGTATTATGAAGATAAGGATGACGTGTGACTTGAGAATAAAAGCAGAAGATGTATCCGCTACATTTCAGAAACATTCGTTTGAAAAGTCCTGTATCAGTGGCGGCTCCTCCATTTAAACACTTGAACCCCCAAATGAAAAACTAAAGAATAAGCACATTAAAAAATTAAATTGAAAACAAAGATTAAGCACACTTCTATATTTATGTGAATTTAAAACGTGAGTTTTACTCTCTCCCCCCTCCCCCCCACTATTATTAAACACGATTATTATAGCTAACGCAATGTAGTGTAGGTTACTACAGCACACTTTAATCAATCGCACGTGCGAATGGAAGAATTTTCCTCTGAACCGTTCTCTAGGGTCAGAAGCCGAAACAGCTGACGGCTTTTAATGAGTTTTTAACCTTTTAAGATATATTATCAACAGATACATAAAAATGGTGTTTGCAACCCCACATTGCTATGTGATTCTGAATAGTCTTTGTTTCCTTTACCACACTTTACAATTTTGAACAATAGTTCTGAAACACCCTGTATATATAGTAAAATATTATAGTTCTAATAATAATTATTGCAGAATTTGATTTTTTCCTGTATTTTTATTGCAGTTCAATGCAATTATTGATGTTGAATCAAATAAACTGGCCAGAAAGTGACTCAATCTCATTGATTGCACCATATATGAACAAGGTGGATAAATCTCCCTCAATAACAACAAAAAATTTTCATTTTCATCCTAAGGTAATGTTTATAGTTTACATTTGTAGAAATAGGGGTGTATATCAGTTAAACATAATTGCTACCAAGCTATTCCAGATTTTGATTCTCTTTTTCTCCCTATTTTTATTATTGCAGTACTCTACGCAGGAACAGAGGGAAACCCCTGAAGAAGGTATTTTTCCTTTTTTGTTTTATTCATTATTTCTGCATATAAACAATTTCCTTTTTTAAACTTTTATTTATTTTTACTGTACTTGGTTATAAAATCGAAAAATATTTCTAGAATTTTCTAATTCCTATTTTCCTTATTTAAAAGAAAATATTAATTTTCAAGAAGCTAATTGGGATGGTATAATTTAGCCACTTCCGGCCCCTACTGAATTATTATAATTTACTTATGCTTTCAGATCTGAATTCGGACTACTTTTTAGCAAATGTATTTTCTGGTTATGGCCTTGGTGGGGGTGCCCCCATTTAGCTTTTCTTCTCTACAGTATAAACATAATCAATTTTGTAAATAAATTTGTGTGATGGAGACAGGATAAAAATTTTTTGTTCTTAATGTTTATATATGTAACGTATCTTAATTTCATTATTTAGGATTTCAAAAAAAAAAATGCTTACAGCGATGCACTCGTTAAAAGAAGAGATAAAGGAGCTGAAAGACATGATTTGTCAAAGGCACCCGTTAATAATGGTAGACAGGAGTCTACCCAGAATATTACATCTAGACTTTATTTAAATTAAGGATGACCAGTAATGATAAGGCGATGAATAGCCGATGCAAGGATCGTAGGCCTGGGCAATAGGCATAAGCCCGAGCAATGATTGCTACTAGGGATATTTCTCAATTTCCGTTTAGTTTTTTCGGATGTGACGAAAGCACGACCAGAAGTATCATTGTAACAATTTAAAAATACTTCTCATTCAGATTGGAAACAAAATAAGAAAAAAATGCCCCAATGACCCTGCGTGGTTCATCACTGCCTTGTGATACTCATGATTCGCTGGACCGTTTCTGTCAGTCATTTGCGGTCAATCCATCGTCGTCAGCCGTTGGTCGAAGAGAACTCTTCCTCCTAGCACTTGGGGTGTCCCTGGCTCCATACAACCTGGCCAGATCCGAGTTTTAGCCTACTACGACCAACATAGCAAGACCAGCCAGGGAAACGGGCAAGATCCACGTTTTGGGCTTGCCACCCACGACAACAGAAAGGCCACTTAATTTATTCTTGGCCGGTGTCACCACTAGAGGCCTCGGTCGCAGCTTCGACCCGACCAAGCGCGATGACAGCAGTCGTCACAACCATCATCCTCGGCAGAGCGCTCCTACAGACACGCATCGCAGCGAACGTCCGAGCGCACAAGGCAAGTGACCGTGATGCACATCACCTGCTCGCAATCCGGTGATCGATGTTCTAATCCATTACATTCATAACACAATCACACAATTTACATACTTACATCCATCATCAATTAAACACTTTGGACTAGAACCACGTGCAACCGGCTCGCGAGTAGAGAGAGCTCACGCACGTAGTGCCATTGCAGGCCACTAAGTTCATGTATATTACTTCTATATAAGGTTTCCATTGTTGAAAGGTACATAATGAAATGCAAACACCGACGCATTGTTGAAATAGCGTTTATTGTTGCTGTCATAATGTTGTCAATAGCGTAATTTGTTGGCGCATTGTCGCCTCTATAAGAGACCACACCATCCTCTATAAGTGACCGGGCCCGGTTCCCTAACCAAAAATTTGCTTGTATTTGTCAGGAAGTAAAGTACGAAAAAAACCACATTTCAAAGCAATCGCTCTACTGCAAATCGGCAGCAGATGCAAGTACACGTACACATTACGTACAAATATTGTAGGTTGAAAAAGAGACATGTCTAAGAAACGAGCGATTTTACCGCTGGAGCAGTGCATCGATATTATCGAGTCTCACGAAAAAGGCAAATCAAAAATGACATAGACAGTTACTTTTGTAAGTGATAATACCCAAGAAGCAAATTTTAGATTTTATTAATTCAAATTCAGAACGCTTGACGTATATAATGATAAATTCTTTTTTTGTGTAATAATATAGAAAGAGAGAAAAGAATGGAACAATCTGAAATTTCAAAGTATGTTATCAAAATTTAAATTTTAAAAATATTTTTGCATAATTACTAATGCATTGGTATTAAATTTCATAAATATAAAAAGAAACGATATTTTTACCTTTATTTTCTTGACTAAAATTTTTATACTTCTTTAAGCGACCTCCTCTCTTACCGACCTATTTTTCGCGGAATGAGGGTGTTCGCTACTGAGAAGTTTCACGTATGCTCTTTTTTTTTAAGAATTAAACATTCCGGACTTAATAAAATTTTCTTTAGCTATTCTGAATTTTGTGATGACACCTGTCAACAAGTTTTTATAGTAAATTTACACCTGGATTAACCCAATGTACGAAAAGATAAATAATTTCACTTATACACAATCTTAAAAAGGAAGAATGAACGGAATTATTATGTGAGTATGAAATCATGGATTGAGATTGAGCGCCAAGTCATTTCCCTTTAGATTTTTTAGGTCAATTCTTTGCATCAATTTTGTCGTCATCAATTTGAAGAGTATATTTATAACAATTTGGAATACTGTGATGAAAATTGATGATTAATTGAACCAACAAAAAAAAATTAAGAGCCTACTTATCCTTAAAAAATATTTTCTTAGGCTCTCTCACTTTTGTGTCCGGCAACAGCACTGTATTCATACTCCCTGCCTTGATTACCGCCTCGCAAAGAAGATCGTTTTCCGTATTTATTGCGCGGGTTTAATAGTCCCCTCTTTGATCTGGATTAAATAAAAAAAACAAGTTTTCCTAGCTTAACCGGCGACGTCACTCACCGAAGTTGGCACTGATTAAAATCATATATTAATGGTAAAAAATTCGTTAGAGCGAATTCCGAGATCCAGAAGATAAAGAAATAAAATAGCGGAAATTAGCTGTGCCGCGAAGTTTTACGGTTGGTTGGTTGGTTGCGTCACTCGTAGAACTGTCGTTCTCCATGATTATACTAGATTTTCAATTGCGTTGTGATGTTGTATCATGAAATATATTTGAAGCATTAAGAGTTATAAAATAGTCACCACCTTTTAACTTTTTAAAGAGCAAGATGATGATTAATCCATAAATTTACGTTTGTGTAATTACAGTTCCAATTTGTACCGTCAAACATTTAAAGCTTTTATCAAACTAAATACGCATTTCATAAAATGATTCCATGCTTTAGATTACGAAAGAGGACTATTCAGTGCTTATTTCCTTTTAAACATAGCTTTTTTCATCCATATTTCAGTTTTTTGTTATAAAAATCACCAAACTTGTCTGAAGAAACTCTTCAACATTTGAAATTCCATATCATACAAGTGATTCAAGACGCAGGTTATACTTCTTTACCTTTACTCTTAAAACAATTTTTTAAGTGCACGCTCCCATCTTTGCAATGGCAAAAATGCAATTTTTTGGGGAAGTCAGAGCATCCAACGACAAATGCTGGGCTTTAAGGAGAATCTTTACCTTTGCTCTTTTTTAACCCTGAGAAGGAAAAGGATAAACCAACGTTTAATGAAGGGTCGGTTAAAGTCAGACACAATTCATATCTTCAGAACGTGAAGTGAAATTTTTTTTTACATTTTAATAATTTTCAAGACTCCCAAGGTTGTTTAAGTTAGTTTCAAATTTAGTTTCAGCAGATAAAATTTTCTTTCTCGTAAGAGGAATAGGTTCACATTAAAATTTTCAGATATTTCAAATGAGAATTTGTTATACTTACGTTTTTGTGAATAAATATACAACATGTCAGCTCAATTTCATCAAAAAATGAACAAGTTTTTAGTTCTTCACAGTGTCGCAAATAGGGAATGATTAGGGAGGAATTGTTGCTAAATATAGCGACATTTTTGTCTACTGAATTTAGCAACTTTTCTCAAAAAACATCTGGCAACATTGACTTCCTCTGAACTTTTTAACTTTCATGCTTATTGTAAGACAAATAGCCATAATAAAAAAATACGAATGTAATATAACTAATCATATTTTAGATATTAAGATGGGTGGGAAAACATTATAACCTCTGTGATGGAGATCACATATCTAATTTAATAATCATTAATTTGGCTTTCTTTAATGTAATCTATCCAAAATTCAAGAATTCTAAATCACTTCTGTTTTCATGTTTCTGCCATTTCGGCTTTTAAATCTGTATATTTGCTTTTCCCCGTATGCACTATTCCTTTTGGTTTGTCTCGAAATGAGACCCGGTGGCGGCGTTATGAGCTAAAAGTAGATTATAATTGCGTGCGTTTGCAAAATCAACGGCTTTTTGTTTCCCCTCATTTGGCATAGCGTTGGCGTAAGTTATTATTTGTTGCCATACCTCGTCTTTAAAATTATTTGCTCGCGATTACGTCATTTTTAATTTTATTGGATTAACTGCTAGGGTTGCTCTGGAATTGGTGTTATTGATTTCAGCCAAGTGTTTGTTCTCGCCAATGTGTAATTCTGTGCTGGCGTATTTTTTAAGTTATTCCACCTTAATTTCACTGTCCATATAGGATGTCATTTTATTTTCGCTGAGCCACCACCGCCGTTATAATAATGTTTCAATAGTATATGTTTAATAAAATAGTTTCAAGTATTTAACGTCTCTTTTTTATATTGCAACTAAGTGTATATCGTACCTGATTTATTCATGTCACAACGCAACTTAATAATTTAAAACAACCCAACCAAATAACTTCTTTACATAAATTGGTGCCTACCCAGGCACTTAAGTTGCATTTTTTTGGTGGTGGCTTAGCAAACAGCGTATGGAATCATCTCGGACGGTCGGATGCCAGCGTTCAGGCGAACGGAAATCTCCTGCTTCTGCATTTTTTTAGTGGCTTTGCAAATGGAAGCGTACAGTATCCAGCTTATATATATCCAGCATGTGACTACTCCTTCAGGATCGCTTGACTTCCGTTTTCGTGGTCGGGAACTTACAACCTGTGGATAGCCGTTTATTCATCTGGTGCTCGGCCCGCTGTGGTGATCTCTAGCCGGATTCACTGTGTCAACCATGTGTTTCGTATGGCTCATATTCTCAAGGATCTCGAATCCTGACTGTGCTTTTACGGAATTGTGCAGTTTTGTTTTGCGTCACTTCATCAGTTTTGTTTCTCCTAGGGGTGCGAATAATACGTAATGACACTGAATATTTTTCTGCCCGGCATTCTTAGCTTAGGAGACTGATTATGGAAGCCGAACTCTGTGCGTAAAAAAAAACAAAAAAAAAAAACAATTAGTTCGCCCCGGAATGTGACGGACACACTGAAGGACACACAAAGGAACACTGAATAATTTAATTTTTCAACAATTATTTTTGATATAGTGATATTTTAATGGTCATAATTTTATATACAGTAGAACTCCAATTATCCGAATTAATGGGGACCGGGGCCCATTCGGATAATCAAATATTCGGATAATCGGATTTTTTTTAAAAAATTGCCATTGGAGAGAATAAAAGCTACGTTTTGATATTGCACTATTTTTTTATTGAATTAAATGAAAGAAACATGAAATCTTCACATGTTTTAAATATAAATAAAATGTACTTATGTACAAGTTTAGAAATAAAAATCATTGTTTTTTAAACATCTCCGTTAATGTAAGCTGTTTTGCGGTCTTCAACCGTTTTCGGGCAGCCAGGTCACGCATTCGCTTGACGGTGAGCAGTTGCAAGTGGTCACACTCGGGCTGACGCTCCATCCACTTCAAAGCAGTCTCGAGGCCGGCAAATGCTTCACTAGCTGATGGTCCAGCGTCTACTTCAACATCAGCAGAAAGTTCTTCTTCCACTTCCACTTCAACATCTTCTCTCACACTTACAACAATTTCATCGTCATTGAGAATTTGAAAACCAGGGTCAGACGTGTCACAAGCCATCCACTCTCCTACATCTTCAGCACTTACTTCTGTACAACCAGGAATTTTTACAATCATTTTTCTTATTTCCTCTAGTGACAACGCATCTTCATCATCATCATCCTCTCCATATTCTTGTTTCTCATTTTCTTCAGATTCTTTTTTTTTGTTCTTCTCAGACGGTAGGCCTTTCAGTTTATTCCACGCACGTCTTAGCGCCACTGCCGTAACCAAACTCCAAGCTTCCGCTACCATGTAACAGCAGTCCTTTAAATTTATTTTGCTATGATTTGCCAAAACCAATTCTTCATCTTCAGCACCTTCGATCAGCAGTTTTCTCAGCAGTTGCCTTCTGTAATGGCGCTTCATTGTTTCAATAACAGACTGGTCCATGGGTTGCAGCAAACTTGTAACAATGGGAGGCAAAAACGTCGTTTTAAACTGCCCATTCTCTCTTTCCAACAGTTCTGCTGTAGGATGAGTGGGTGCGTTATCAACAATTAAAAGCACCTTACTGCCTTCTTTTCCCACCGATTTTTGGTGCTTTTTCACTTCAGGAATAAACACTTCATCATACCATTCGGTAAACAAAGCTGCAGTCATCCAGGCCTTGGGATGACTTTTGTAGAAGAGTGGAAGTTTTTTTACGTTTTTAAATGCTCTTGGATTTCTTGATTTTCCTATCAAAAGAGGTGGCAGTTTATGATTTCCAGTGGAGTTGGCACAGTTAAGCACTGTAACACGTTCTTTACTGACCTTATGTCCAGGGGCACTAGATTCCCTTTTAGAAGCCAAAGTGGTTTTTGGTAATGCTTTCCAAACAGGGCCAGTTTCATCGGCATTATAAACAAACTCCGGATCATAGGATTCTGATGCAGTTTTAAATTTTTCAATAAAATTTTCAGCAGCTGCAGAGTCTGCTGAAAGCTTCTCACCAGCCAAATCTAACTCGCGTACACCATGCCTGAATTTAAAATTCCTTAGCCAGCCGTTACTAGCCTTAAAAGATGAATAACCAAGCTTTTCTGCTAAGATTTTGGCTTTTTCACAAAGGATTGGACCTGAAATCGGATTTCCCATAGAACGTTGCTGCAAAAACCATTTAAACACGGCATCTTCCAAATTTTTGTTGGTTGCTGTCTTCATTGTTTTCCTGGAGGAACTTCCATCTTCATTTTCAAGCACCGAAACAAAGTTTAAAAGTGTTGACTTACTGTTTTTAATGTCAGAAATTGTTGCTTGTCCAACACCATAAATCTCAGACAACTTCTTACCCGTTACACCTTTATCGAGTTGCTCTATAATTTTCAGTTTGTCCGCTAACGATAGCACAACACGTTTTCTTTTCGAAGCCATGGTATAAAAACAATACAGTATTGTACACGCACAAACAAAAGTACATAAGCCGTAGCGAAAGAGTAGCGTCCTCGAGCAAGGTCAATAGCACACTGGCTAATCAAAACAAACAATGACAGGTGCGCCGTGACTGCAATGCGCCGGAACTTGTCTTAACTTGCCGTTGTGCCTACACTGACTTCGCGGGGGGAAGTCAGTGTAGGAATCCAGAATCCATCAATATTTTTCTCACATCATCATTTTTTTCTCTCTCTGTTCGCATAGGCTGTGGCCTTTTTTATTTATTGTTGACTTTTAGAAAGCCCCGGTTTTCCCACATCAAAGGGCGCCGCTATGTTCGGGGGACCGCCCTTTTAAAAACGAGTGTTCTTTGAAGGGATATAACGCGTTCGAAAATACAGTAATCGGTTTGTTTAACGAAGGCATAATTGCAAAGGGTTTAGTATGTATTATATTTATTACTGTTTATATGTATGTTGAAAATGAGAGAAGAAAACTATTTTCAAAGAAAAGAGCTTTTAATTAATTAAATGAAAAAGCAACACGTCCGTTTGCATGTTAAGACTACTTACAAGTGCTGCACATTAGTGCGTTATCGCTGTGCGCCTACACTAGCTTCGCGGAGGGAAGGTCGCTCCGTCTTAATTTTCTTCTGAAATTCTAAAAGCGATTCGGATAATCCGCGATTCGGTTAGTCGGAGTTCGGATAATTGGAGTTCTACTGTATGTAAAAAAAATAGGGGGGAATGTTTCAGTGGTGTATTTATGTATACTATATAAAATAATTCTACATAACTTTGGGGTTTTCTAACAATGATTAGTTCCTTTATTGCTATTATGTCTACATTAAAAATTAAATTATGAAAGTTAAGTGCTTTATATGAAATGCGCATTTTTCTTAAGTATTAAATAGAGTAAATATAGCGTTATTTGAGATTTCAGTACATGGTGTT
This sequence comes from Cheiracanthium punctorium, assembly GCA_038373885.1. Taxonomy (NCBI): domain Eukaryota; kingdom Metazoa; phylum Arthropoda; class Arachnida; order Araneae; family Cheiracanthiidae; genus Cheiracanthium; species Cheiracanthium punctorium. The sequence goes on from JAWZYV010011236.1 coordinate 16,672, forward strand.
ACTTACAATTACTTATTCATTTTTGCAAAATATTATGCCTTAATTTTCGTATTTGACATACTTCTGACTTGATTATAATAATTACGGTCTCTTCAGAACTACGGCTGGTGCTCTAGTTTCTCGGATTTTTCTCGACCAGCTTTTCCACTTTTTTTTATTTAAGATGAATATAAGTTTTACTTATTATTTATATGTTTTGTGTATATATATTTTTATTTGTTTATTTTTTATTTGCTTACATATTCTTCCTAGTTATCTTTATAATGTTTGCATTTTTTCTCGCGCTATATTTTACATTGCTATGCTCGTTGTACAGTTTCTATGAAGTACACATACATCATTAGTTTTTCTTTCTTTACTCTTTATTGTGATAATCATGACAGTCTTCAATTACATGTGTCTTTTCACACTCTTGCAATAATTAAGTCCATGGCAAGGCCTTTCTAAGGCACACACTTTTTATTCACTCTTACACACTGCAATTTTGCATATTAGAGTCCATGGCACAACATACATGTTCTTTCATTTTTTTAACCTCACAATTTACTGTTTCTATTTTTGTCATTTTTTACACATTTTATTTTCTTTGAACATGTTATTATTTACAGTCACCATGTTGACTGATTTTTACACATTATTTGTTTTGAACACTTTTTTTAAAAGTGTACTTTATGTTTTTGTGTTTCACTCCATTTTTAACCTTTTTAATACAATTTTACATGTTTACCATAAGCTGTACTGTTCACATATTTTTTTACATTGTTTAGATACACTGTTTTGCTTTGTTTTTTTTTTCCTGCCATTGATATGCCTCTGTTTAATACATGCATTCTTTGGAAGAGTATAGAGGCATTCATTTGATTACCTTTTTTTCTTTTCCATAAATACACAATATCATACATTGTTTGTTGTACTTCAAATAAGATTCATACTTGAATAGTCACTGATCTTTGAAGTTTGTGTTTGTCCACAATTACACTCCTTTTCACATCTACTTGCATTTTTCATGTTTTTTATTTACATTGCTTACTACATGAATGCATTTACAAATGAATAAGACTCTCTTACACATGACTATGACTCTCAACCTTTTCGTACTTGATTTTTTTTTCCATCACACTTGTGTTTATGTCTTATATGTTACACACACACAAACATGTTCACACTGATGTTCTGCTCATTGAGTTCATTGTGCTTGTCCTTCCACATTTTGTTATACACAAAACTTTTTGAATGTTTTTTTTTTTTCTCTCAAATATTTTCACTATGGTGTACAGTAGTACATTTCAAAAATATTTTAAACACATTGTATTTGTCTTGTCACTCTTTTGTGTTCACATACACAAACATAACATCTTATTTTGAAATCTTTTTTTCTATAATGAAATATTTAAATCTCTTGTGTACCTTATGTAAATTAACGCAACTTTAAGGTAGTAGTACTCACTGAGTTATAAAAAAAATTACATTGATATACATTTTCAGAGTGCTTAATTGATTATTTGAATTATGTTTATTCTTTTCTTAGTGATTTTTGAGCTATTGTTTCTTAAAGTAAATAAAAAACTTTGTAAAAAGCACACATAAAATTTTATAGCTAAGAGGATACGCTTGTGTTAAGTTCCCTGTGTTGCTTGCGACGAAGGGCTTGGACTGATGAAGGCCGAAACAATTTTTGGCTGAAACGTGCGTATTCTCTTACCTATAACATATTATGTGTGTTTTTTACATTTTATTTACTTTATTGTTTAACACCACTATTTTGAGTGTTTTTTCCGCTATTGTTTCTTAGTTATTCTCTTACTAAAATTTGTGTATTGATGGGATTAACACTTAAGACATTTAATAAGTGAAATTTTAGGGTACATTGTATTGTTTTGTAATTGCATTTTAGTGTATTTTATTTGTACTTTTGCGTGTTATTCTTTCGCAATTTTTCTCACTTTTGAAAATTTTAATGTGTTAGTGACACATTTTTTTTCTTTTATTGAGCTTCAAAATTATTAATTTAGTTAATTTTTTTTATACAGTGTAACCACAATTGCCTTCAATTTTCTTTTTAAGCTAATAACTAAGATTTTACTTACTTGTTACAAGTTTAAGCCTACATTTTCAGGACTTGCAAGTTAACTAATCTCACTTTTATAACTTAATTTTTTTCTATTACCTCCACATAATTAATAACTTGTTTATTTGACATTCACTGATATATTGCTGTGTGCATGTGTTGAATGCTTGTTTCCTTGTTTGTGTGGTACCCACAAGCTTGGAGGTATAATTGCTTTTGTGTACTGCCTGGCTGGTCCAGCAGTTTTCACTTGTGTATTTGGAATTCATGATGTGTCTCTCAATATATCATTTCTTCAATAATGTTCTTAAAACTTAACACAATAAATGATGTCTTCTAAAGTAAATAATTACACAGACATAAAATAATAATTAATAATAAAATAAAATGATTCGTTTAATATTATCTCTAACTAATAAATATGTGAGTGTCCAATGACACTTAAACCTTTTACTGACATCCTTTTTAAATTGTACTTAGATTGATATTCGTTGATTATATTGTACAGATTGATATTCAATTTCCTTAAAATTTTTTCATTGGCATTTTGTGCAGTTATAATTTTTTTTCAATTGAATGTGTTTATTTTTCTTATGATATACAGATATGTATGTCAAGATACTATTATCTCATGTACTATTTAAATCACTATTACAATTCTGATGGTACAGAACTGTGTAAAAAAAATTACCATCAAACCAAAAAAAATTTTTTTGAGTATCATATTATAATTTGAATATATTGTTTTATTTTGTCAATGGAGTGAAGTATTTTTGATGCATAATTCTGATATTTAAAGGCCTTATTGATATATATATGCAAACTATTCAACAGCGCTGGTTTATAATATTAATTTTGAGTACTCACTGCAGTTGTAAGCAGTATGTATTGGATGTGCACATGAGCTTGAAATGCTCAATTAAAGAGAAAGGGGTGTGCTGAAATGCCCCTTATTAAAAAAAAAGGGTGTGCTAAAATGCCCCTTTTTTTAAAGAAAGGATGTGCTAAAATTCCCCTTAGTATTGTGAGCCAAATGCTCCACTTTGATTTTGTCGGCATTTCGTTTTATTTCTAGCACTTATTATTTTTATTTTTGTCATGACAATTTTTATTTCTCTGTGAACATTTTTAGGTGGTGGTCATCAGTAATTTTGTAATTGTATAATTTTGTCTCAATATGTTTAGGATTTTCTTAATTGTTTAAGCCAGCCAAACAGAGCATTTAATTTAAATTTTTAAGGACATTAATTGTAACTAATTAAAAAAAAATTTCTTCAACAATTTCTTCAATTTTTTCCTAGTTGAGGGGAGTATATATGTGATGGAGCTCACTTATCTAATTTGATAATCATTAATTTGGCTTTCTTTAATGTAATCTATCCAAAATTCAAGAATTCTAAATCACTTCTGTTTTCATGTTTCTGCCATTTCGGCTTTTAAATCTGTATATTTGCTTTTCCACGTATGCACTATTCCTTTTGGTTTGTCTCGAAATGAGACCCGGTGGCGGCGTTATGAGCTAAAAATAGATTATAATTACTTGCGTTTGCAAAATCAACGGCTTTTTGTTTCCCCTCATTTGGCATAGCGTTGGCGTAAGTTATTATTTGTTGCCATACCTCGTCTTTAAAATTATTTGCTCGCGATTACGTCATTTTTAATTTTATTGGATTAACTGCTAGGGTTGCTCTGGTATTGGCGTTATTGATTTCAGCCAAGTGTTTGTTCTCGCCAATGTGTAATTCTGTGCTGGCGTATTTTTTAAGTTATTCCACCTTAATTTCACTGTCCATATAGGATGTCATTTTATTTTCGCTGAGCCACCACCGCCGTTATAATAATGTTTCAATACTATATGTTTAATAAAATAGTTTCAAGTATTTAACGTCTCTTTTTTATATTGCAACTAAGTGTATATCGTACCTGGTTTATTCATGTCACAACGCAACTTAATAATTTAAAACAGCCCAACCAAATAACTTCTTTACAACCTCTATGCATAGATTTTTATTTCCAAAATATCTGAAACGACTGTAATGTGTTCAGAGATCACAGGATATCACATCTGATGTTGCGTGTACTGCAACTCACTTTTAAAGAGCCGTTGGTAAAGGACATGCAATGTTGCATGACCTTTTACTCCTAAAAGTCACATATCATACAAGTGATTTTAAGTGAGAAAGAATTTAAATATAATACTTTTCGTAATTTCATGTACAAGTTAGTCTTAATACAAAGCGCACTAAAATTTAGACATACTTTCTAAAATTAGTTCTTATTTTCTTACGACAACGAAAATTCTGGTTTGTTTTATTCGATAGATTAATACTTGTAGAAATGTTGTAGGTGATATAGAATACATAATATGAGTTTGATGCAATGGTCTCCAGTGAGTCACGAAATTTTACGTTCCCAAATGCAGATCATTTCGTGTTCTAATACTGAAGTACAATAAGGATTTCAAACACAATAGGAATAAATTCTGTTTATTACTAAGCGAATGAACTAAGGTGGATGTTTGTTTACAGACCCAAACATATACAAGAATGATAATCGATAAAACAATCGACGCTTCGGAAAAGTTTTTACTTTTTCATACTTTAGAAAGAGTTAAAAATATAATTTCGGTTTGTCTATCTATCAGTTTATGCTTTTAACTACCGAAAATATGCATCGATTAAAACAAAATTATTATGTTTTATCTACGGACTATATCCGTGAGACATATTTAAAGTAGTGTATTCAGCATTTGTGTGTCTTGTACAAGAGCCCGGAAAAGAATTTCAAGATATTACGCTTTATGGACAGTCTTCCCATGAAGCAGTTTTTGGGGACGTTAATTAATTTCAAAGAAAACAAAATGATATATTTATTAAGAATTACAAAAAAATTCTCTTCTTTGAGATCACAGGAAGTGTACAGACATTTATAATAGCAATATATGGAATACATAACATGAGTTTGACGCAATGGTTTCCAGCTAGTCACGAAATTTTACGTTCACAAATGAAGATCATTTCGTGTACAAATTCCCAAGGCATATTTAAAGTAGTGTATTCAGCATTTGCGTGTCTTGTACAAGAGCACCCAAAAGAATTTCAAGATATTACGCTTTATGGACAGTCTTCGCTTGCAGCAGTTTTTGGGGACGTTATTTAATTTCAAAGAAAACAAAATGATACATTTATTAAGAAATACAAAAAAAAACACTCATCTTTCAGAATACAGGAAGTATACAGACATTTATAATAGCATACACTGTAAAAAATGTTTTTAAAAAGCATTTGATTACTAAGAAATCTCTAGGAAACAAGGATTGCATTACTTTTTTAGTATGATGCCATAACGTTATTAGTATAACTACTAAATAAAGCCATGTATGTCAATTGATTTACATGGATTTATTTAGCAGTAATAACTAAGAAAATTTAGGGCGTCTTTGTTTCCAAGATATTTCTTAGTAATCCACTGAATTTTTATTAGAGTGTAGTCTTCATTTAAAGGATGGAAAATTTCTTTTATAGGGTCTTGCAGACTGTATTAAATATAGAACAGATTTTCCTTCGGTTATCCTTTAAATTTCACCAAGTTTGACATAGAACGCTATCGCTTATCGCCACATTTTGCAGATCACGAAATGTGGAGTAAAAAGGAGAGCTATGTTAAAAAGTGTTTCGTAATCGATTCGTTTAAAGTGATTTATCTTTATTGTTAATATAATTGCAACGAATTTTATATGTGTTGTTGGCAATGAACTATGAAGTACACTATTGAAGGTGGTACCAGGAATAGCTCTTTTACAGGACACTCAGAACAATTCCAATAAATTCTTGGCGACAACCACTGTTTATAGAACGATATATAGAGGACACTGATGTTGAGTTTTACCTGTGTTTGCTTTTTATCTTTTACTTGTTTTAGGTGTTAACTTTTTACTTGAAGACTTAAAATCTAGAGTGACTTAAAATCTGTGTCTGGCGCAGTATATCTTCTCTGGATCTTGTGCCATTAAACTCCAACCAACCAAATACTGATGTTGAGTTAAACACAGTGTCAGTGCACCTATAGCAAAATGTAAAACAAACCAAGAAGTTGTGATAACGCCGTTGTGTTATGACGTATAAAGATCAGCTCCGCAGTCAAAATAGTGTGTTTATTCTACCTCACCCGGTCGGCGATTGCCGTGGCCTCCAAAATAGATATACTACTTTATAATTAGAGCAATTTCGAACAGCATTTGAACAATAATACTTACGATTGTCAAGTTCAATAAATATTATAATTGCTACGGATACTAAATCTATCCTACTTATATAAAATTCTGCCTTAATTCAAAAAGAAATCGGAAAAATTTTGAGAAATGGAAAAAGAAGTGAACTTCTATATAAAAATTCGAAAAAGTCTGAAAATCAGACTAAACTTCGAAGAATTGTATCTCTGAATAAATCATTTTTTATGCTCTCCATGCATGGTTTCAATATCATTCATTATAACTAAATTCCCTTTAATATTTTGAAGGCTTGATAAATTTTACGAACCAACAATCCAGTTACATAAAAAGCAACATGTTTTCAACAATATATTTTATTGCTTGCTAGCTTTAGCTGCGTGCCGTTCTTCGCACTGTAGGAAACTAATATTTTACTAAAATATAATCGTAAATATCTATGCGATAACAAAATGTCAAAAAGTTCAAGTAGTTCTTTTGTTGAAACTACCGCGGGATATATTACGCAACGTAGGATTATGGTTTAGTTAGTTGTAAGACGATCGTTGAAAAATAATATATATAACACTTTTAATTTCACAAAATAGTTATTAACATGGTATACTGTGCTTTAATCCATATTATACAAACAAATTTACTATTACTACCAGAGAAAAAATGAGAATACTATCTATTACTTATATTAACATTCTCTATCTTCGTTTCTCCGTCTTTAATGCTCAATTTAAAGAAACAGATTAGATATTTTAAACCAATGATTCTTTTTTTACTTTTTGGCGATTCTGTGGAATTTATACATTGCCATTAAAACATATTTCCATATATTTTTAAGCATATTTCTTGTCTGATTGGCGTATTTAACACAGCAAAATAGTTCATCCCGTGGTGGTGGAAAACAACCAATCTGTACCAATTTAAATAGTATTTATATCCACCATGGTTCAGTCTCGTAAATACATCAAACTGTGTAATCTCGAGGAACTATTTGGAATCGCTCAAATTGCGAATAGGGCGTTAAATTGCGTTGCGCAGTTTACGATTTTCAGACAACTTTTAATCTATGACGTCACGTTCTGACAAGGGTAGTCAAGTCTGGTTATTTCGCGCAGTAGTTGTCAAACGGAGTAATATCGAAACATACGACATTTAAAAACTCTCGCTTGCAACAGAACTTTAATAAAGTTAATTTGAGAGGTATTGGGGTTATTCCTAGCTAATGGGTATTTTAAATATTTTCCGGAGCTATTTTGCTAAAGATGTAACTTTTGCGCAAGAGCTCATTAAGGTTGCTAAAATTTAACCAAAAAAAAGTATATCTAATATAGATAATATACCGCCAAATGTCGTCCAATTTTGGCGACATTTTGCACGATTTTTGGGAATACATACAACGACCGTCGTCAAACCAATAGCGAATACTATGCATTATGTTAATTAGTATTTTGCATCTTGTGGTGAAATTAAAATTTTCCACGATTTTAAAAAATGCAAGTTTCCTTTCGTTATTATGGTTGCTGAAAAATCACAGAGCACAAAAATCGCTAAGGGTAACACGCGCATTAAACAAAATACTTTGAATTTTTATAATAGTACATTTTTGCGTCAAAGCCTTTTAATGTAATTAGATTTCCAACTCATTTTTAAAATCATGACGTCAAAATGACATCATTCTCAGATGCGATATCTAACATGAATTAGGGAAAGAAGAAAAAGAATATAAACACTTTTTTTTTTAATTTTCTACAGTATCTGATAATGTGGATGGAAGTTTATTATTTCGCTCGTGTTGTAATTTTATCAAAATATGTTAACCTCATTAGGATTTTTACTGCATTTTTACACTCGTGACATCAGTGTCATTTGAATTATTGAAAGTAATAAATAAATAAATCTAACTTTGTTAACTACGCTCACGAATGTGCTGAAATCGGACATTTGAGAAGCTTTCTACTCTGAATATTGCGATAAATCGTAAAAAAATAGGGAACGGGTGGACTTCCAGAATTTTAAAGCAGCCTACGAACTATCCTATGTCGTTTTATGTGTATGTGCAAAATTTTAAACCGGTCGGTCGAACGGTGTAGGAGGACGAACAAACAAACTTTCACATTTATAATAATAGATATCGATAAACAATCAAATTCTTACTTTTTGATAAAAGGGAATGAAGCAACTTATAGCATACAATAGCAGAAAGCTATTTCATCGTAGAAATGGATGTAGCTCTCCGACCTACACAACTTTTTTAGTACTTCATTTTTGAAGACTTTAATTTTTATAGTAGAAATGGAAAATGTAGTAACTTCTAAAATTATTTCTTTTTCACTAATTTTTATAGAGATTAAAGCAATACAGAATTTATTTCATCTCATGAAATTCCATATATTTGGATCGATATATTTGGCTATCGATATTTGGATCTATATATTTGGATATCGATATATTTGGCTAATTTATTAAACAAAAAAGTAAAGAGCAAAAAGATGCTATATGTTTTGACATAATTAATAAAAATTGCAAGTTTTACTCCTTGACCAAATTTCAAAAAAGAACCTATTTACCAAAAAACAGTATAACATGGGTTAGTTGGATGGTTAATACGGAGTATGTCTCCCGGACGATGCAATACAGGCCTGACAACGGCTAGGCAATGCTGAGTATCAAATGATCAATCTGATCTTGGGGAATATTACACCACTCATCAAGCAATGCACTCCGAAGTTCGGTAGACAGGTGGGAGGGGGTTGACGGGCTGCAATTCGTCGGCCAAGCACATCCCACACATGCTCTATTGGAAATAAGTCCGGTGAGTATGCTGGCCAATGCATACGGGAGATATCCTCCGATGAAGGTATTCGTCTACAATGTTTGCACGGTGAGGACGGGCGTTGTCATCCATAAACACAAATTCAGCACGCATGGCGCCCCGAAACAAACGTACATGTGTGTTCCAGAATGACATCCCGATAGATGTGGCCTGTCATCGTTACACTCTGAACATGCAGGTCAGTTCTGGAACCAAGAATAATTCCTCCCCAAACGAGCCATCCTGCACCACCGTAACGGTGTCTTTCAATGGTGTTCTCTTGGTGGTAACGGTACCTGGCGCTCTCCAGATGAATGTCCGGCGAGAATCAGACTCCAAACTAACCTGGAAAACATCACACAAGACCACTGTTGCGGTGTCCACAATGCATGCTCTCTACTCCCAGGTAATCGCAGGCGACAGTGAGTTGGCGGTAGAGTGGAACACATCTGACAGGCTACGAGCATATAGACCAATGTGCCCTAAGCGTCTGTACACGGTCTGCTTGAAAACTTGTCGTACCGGTAGCTGAAGAGAGCTGACGAGACAGGTCTGATGCTGTACCTCCGTCTGTTTCTCTTTGGCAGTAACTGCCAAATAGCGGTCCTCATTCGGCGTTGTAACTCGGGGGCGACCTGTGCTGTAACGTCTACTCACATTACCATCAATCTTGGAATCGTTGCCCAAAGCCTGGAGATGACACTCTGGGCAATTCCAAGTTCCTCGGATACTTCCCAGCTGGGTACGTCCACATTCCAGGTCGTCCGATAATTCTGCGACGTAAATACATCGTCCAAATGCCTCCTTTGTGCCATAACTATGCGGTTTTTGCACTGAAAGGCTTTCACAGCGCTTGTGAACAATTTTACTTCTTTGCCACCATTCCTTATATACCCCCTCTCTTACACTCTCGTCATTGTGACGTTGCCATCCACGCCATCTGGTGGTTTCCCTGTAATTTGCATATTCTTCTTCAAGATGTGTGTGATCATCTTACAGGTGAAATTTTTATTTTAGAGATCAATTTCTGTGTGAGTCTGAATTATCCTTAATTTATGGACATGAGTGTATATTAAGGTATGAGGGATAAGATTTATATATTTGCTATATTTTGCCTAAAAGGGATTTCATATAAAAATAGATAAAACTTATGGGAAAAGCATGCATAAGATAAAATAAATAAAGTATTTTTGACTTAGACCCATAGTTTTACCTCAAATGTTTCCTAGGGGAACTTTCAAGCATACCAGGGACGTATTTAACGCATTAAGCGCCAAAGTTCCCGTTACGGGAACATCTATTATATATTTTTTTTCTTAAAATATTTTAACGCAATTTACGAAATACACATTTTATATAAACATTTGCACTATATAGCACACCCTACAGTGTAAATGTTTATATAAAATGTGTATTTCGTTAAATTGCGTTAAAATATTTTAAGAAAAAAATGATATAAATAGATGTTCCCGTATCAGGAGCTTTGGCGCTTAATGAGACGCCAAAGATTTTAAAGGAGGGGGGTGGGCCCCATCTTAAAACTTAAAGCAGTTAATTAAAAAACAGCAAGTTTGAGACATTTGCAGTTACCTCTAGTAACAATAAGGTTTAAAATAGCGGATAGACCCCCCCCATCCGAAATTTAAACCTACATACGCTATCGAAACAAATGCCATGGGGATATGAAAGAAATTCTTAATTTTACTCACAGATACTTAGTTTTCACCATTGTGATTAGAACTCTCAAATCTAATATTTTTAAGAATATTTTTTTATAAATAATATTGGTCCTGTTTAAACTAAATAATTTAAAAATTAATAAATTAAACTAAAATTTCTATTACTTACA
>JAWZYV010011237.1:0-10716 GCA_038373885.1 Cheiracanthium punctorium
ACACTTACGATTAAGATCATTACCAAGCATTTAAATAAAATTTAATCGATGAATAATTCAAATATATATACCAAATTGAAGCTCAATCGAATGCACCGTTTAAACGCTAGCGCAATTTCAAGAATTTCGTCCCATAGGCCGTAATGTAAAAGAAATCTTTGTCGTAGCCCTGTAGAAAAACAATAAGTCCTACACACACCAAAATCAATACAGGTCTCGCGACGGTGGTTTATAACATTTATACCTAATTTGAGCTCAATCGAATGCACTGTTTAAACGCTAGCGCACTTTCCCGAATTTTCCCCCATAGGCCATTATGTAAAAGAAATCTTTGTCGTAGCCCTGTAGAAAAACTACAAGTCCTATACACACCCTAATCAATACCGGTCTTGCGACAGTGGTTTATAACATATATACCCAATTTGAGCTCAATCGCATGCCCCGTTCAGGAACTATCGTGTTCACTCACACACACACACACACACACACACACAAACACACATACACACATACATACATCTCGTAAAAATAGCATAAATGAATTCAGAAGACCTCAAAACGTGTCAATACACCAAAATCTCGAATTCGAATTTTTTCATGATTACAATACTTTCCTTACATGGTACATGTTCGGAAAGTAAAAAGTAAACTTAGTCAGTCATGATTATATCGAAGCAGAAAAATTTAGTAATTTTTTGACAGCGCTGCATGAGTCAGGCGAGAAATATTTCTCTCAAACGTTCAAGACCAGTGCCGCAACTAGAGCTTACATTACTTGGACAAGCATTTATTTTTGGCGTCCTTTTCATCACGGCGCCAGGGGCAGACAACCCGTTTACCTCCCTGTAGTTGTGAGCAGAGTTGGGCAAAATACATCGAAAATGTATTTTCGATACAAAATATATTAGAGCAAGAGCCAGCGGCCGCCGGACCTTCGTCATAGTATAAAAGCTGAAACTTTCTCTACGCATACCCCCAACAGAGGTAGGAACAATCGGCCACAAGTTTGGAGGATCGTGGCTTTGGCAGGTAACAGGTGGCAAAGGTGTATAAAATTGCTGAAAATTTTCGTCATTTTATAAAGCTTAATTTTTTTATAGGTTCTTCTTCGCAGTACTAGAAATCACTTTATCCCTTGCCAGACATTTTTCCATCGTGGCAAACCCCCGCCAGACAATCTCAAAGTCAACGGGAGTCATGGAAAACTGTTGTGTTCGTAAACTCCCGCGACGAAGTACGTCAAGCTGTCACAAAGTGCCAAGCACATTTTATACTGCTACTTTTGAACTTTCTTATGATGCTGCAGCGCGCTCGCAATAGAATTACGTCTTCCATGACTTTGAGATTGTCTGGCGGGGGTTTGCCACGATGGAAAAGTGTCTGGCAAGGGATCAAGTGATTTCTAGTACTGCGAAGAAGAACCTATAAAAAAATGAAGCTTTATGAAATGACGAAAATTTTCTGCAATTTTATACACCTTTGCCACCTGTTACCTGCCAAAGCCACGATCCTCCAAACTTCAGAGTGGCCGATTGTTCTTACCTCTGTTGGGGGGTATGCGCAGAGAAAGTTTCAGCTTTTATACTATGACGAAGGTCTGGCGGTCGCTGGCTCTTAGACTATATTGATCTAAGCACAATAAAATACAAAATGCTTCCTGAATAAAAAAAAAATTCAAAATACGAAATACTACATCTATTTTCAAAATACATATAAAATTTTTTAAAAGATTCGAATTAAGAAGCTAAATTTTCCACCGAAGATCACAGTTTATTTTACTTTTATACATTTTAACGAGAATAACAAAAGCAATCTTCATAGTTGCGTGAAAGAAAACCTGCCTTACCAATAAGATCCGAAACAGACCATTTCTGAGAAATTGCATTAGTACTCAAAACGCTATGAAAACAATATAATTTCAACATGAGTACAATGAATACGGCTTTCTTTCAAAATCGTTTATAAGAACTTTCATTTCCAAAAGTCACATTACGTAAAATAAACATCCACCTACATAATAATATTATTATTTTGATTCCAGTTAAAACGTACTGAAAATAAATACTCTCAGCTAAATCTCAACCTATTAAAAAAACTTAAGTTTTGAAATTCATCCTAGATTTAAAAAGTTTCTGCATTATATCTGAGTTTTCAGATTCCGTAATTCACATCGTGCCTTAACTTTTTCTTTTCCATCTAGGGGCAAAAGCGGAACAATATTCCATTCGGAATTGCACAACAGGTTCCCAAATCCTCTAGGGAACGGAAGTTTGATTATATCCCATCGTATTACGCAAAGGTGTCTGTTGATCTGATGGATCTTGACATTGGCCGCGTCTTGCGCCAGATGTAAACGTGATACACGCCTTCAAAACCCTTTAACGCGCAGTGTTCCCACTCTGGGAACACCCCAACTCATGACGTTTTGACTGTTGCCAGTCCCAGAAGAATAGATTTGATTTCAATAAAAATAGTTGCGGGGGACATTGCTCACGAGAATCCTTTACTTTTTAGCACGCCATTTCCCTTAAAAACATGGTCACGACTATTTTAACAGCACCTGACATCTGCTGAAAAACTGGAAGAATGCGCGAACAGCTGAATAGATTGCCCCAATGCCGAACAAAGGGGCACTAGAGACCCCTTCTCTAGATCTGTAGCAAGCGATGAACGTTTCGATCTCGTCCGACATCTTGCTGGTAGTTAAGTTGTGCGATAGCAACCGGCTGCCCATTTTTTCGGCATTGGAAAAGGTTTGCGCCTCAAAGGATTAATTAAAAAGTCCTCCATCCAAGGCATCTTCTCCCCCTAATGCAGATAGCCGTCGTGTAACGTTTTCTCTTAACCACAATATCCATTAACCTATTATCAGGGATGTGCAGCTGCTCCAATTGCTCCAAATTGTGCCAAATCAATCCTGATGTGCCAATCTCTACAAAAAAGATCGTTTTTGGGACATTTTTGCTCCAAATTCAGCCAAGCTGTTTACATTTTTAATTTTTCCATATATGTTTAAACGTTTGTAAATCTCCAACTTTTCACAAAAGTCATCACACATTCTACAGCATTCTAATTTCAATCTTTCTCTATTAATCTATAAAAATGAATATATTTCTTTGGCATCACCTTTGTTTAAACCTCCAATGCCTGAAGAGTAAAAATTGACGTCTGTTTTAAATTTAATTTTTTATTAGCTACTGATGGTAGTTAACTCATTTGTGCCCAGATATTTTTGAGACTTTCTTTGATTTTTGTCTAATACCAGCAATAATAGATAAATTTTCTGATGTCAACTCTTGAGAAAGGGATGAATTCTTTAAAATCATTATAAAACTTGAAAATGTCAACATCCTATTGGGTCATGTTAAAATATTATGTGGAGGTGAGTGATACTAGATCATGAATAAATGGCTTGGAAAACTAAATAGCGCTTTCGACTGATAGCAAACAAATGCCACCCCAAAAAAAGGGACGCTAGGCATAAATGGGTTTAATATTAGTTTAGTAAATAGTGTATTTTTGATTTAAAATAGATATTTAATATAGCAATGTATAAAATAACTGAATTTTTTATTTATTTCATAAGCTTCTGACTCCCCCCCCCCCAAAAAAAAAAACTGGTTTTTGTTATAAGCTAAGAGTTTTTAAGAACCTCCTTAATTTTCATTTTTTTTTTATTGGGATTCTTTAATGACTTTTCTCTTTCCCCCAAAAAATAAATTTTTGTACTTCAAATTGACATTCTTATGCTGCAAAAAGTGACTTTTTTCTTGCTCCAAATTGCTCCAAAAGTGTCTTTTTTCTTGCTCCACAAATTGTTCCAAAATTTTAATTTCAGCTGGCACATCTCCTGCATTTATACTATTGCAAAAATACTGACATTCTTACTTTTTCTGGAACTTAGCAACATAACTCAAATTGTTTAAAAAATGCAATAAATACTACTCAAACATGGTTTTACTACTTATGGATTCAGTTACATTGTAAATCTAGAAACATTCCTAGACCAAACATACTGTCTTAAACAGGAGTATGGAAGGCATTCCTCTCCCTTTTAGTTAAATTTAAACATCACTAAAGATCCCCCTACATTCTTCAGTGTTAAAGTCTAAGAGCAGCGACGCCCAGACCTTCGTCATGTATAAAAGCTGAAATCTTCTCTGCGCATAACCCCCCAACCCAGAGGTAGGAACCATTCGGCCACTCTAAAGTTTGATGCACCGACAGCTTTGGCAGGTAACAGGTGTATGAAATTGCTGATATTTGTCGTCATTTCATAAAGCTTCATTTTTCATATGTTCTTCTTCGCAGTGCTAGAAATCACTTTATCCCTTGCCAGACACTTTTCCATCGTGGCAAACCCCGCCAGACAACCTCGAAGTCATGGAAAACTGTCTTGTTCGTAAACTCCCGCGACGAAGTACGTCAAGCTGTCACAAAGTGCCAAGCACATTTTAGACTGCTACTACTGAACTTTGTTACGCGTGAACTTTCTTGCAGCGCGCACGTAATAGAATTACGTTTTTTAAGACTTTGAAGTTGTCAGGCGGGGTGTTTGCCACGATGGAAAAGTGTCTGGCAAGAGATAAAGTGATTTCTCGTAATGTGAAGCAGAACATATTACACAACTTGGAGTGAGCATACCGACTTTCCGAACACTTACGATTAAGATCATTACCAAGCACTTAAATAAATTTTAATCGATGAATAATTCAAACATATATACCAAATTGAAACTCAATCGAATGCACCGTTTAAACGCTTGCGCACTTTCAAGAATTTCTCCCCATATGCCATTATGCCATAACATAAAAGAAAGTTTTGTCGTAGCCTTTAGGAGAACTATAAGTCCTATACACACCAAAATCAATACCGGTCTTGCAACGGTGGTTTATAACATGTATACCAATTTGAGCTCAATCGAATCTACCGTTTAAACGCTAGCGCACTTTCAAGAAATTCCCCCCATAGGCCATAATGTAAAAGAAATCTTTGTCGTAGCCCTGTAGAAAAACTATAAGTCCTATACACACCAAAATCAATACCGGTCTTGCGACGGTGGTTTATGACATATATATCCAATTTGAGCTCAATCGAATGCTCCGTTCAGGAGCTATCGTGTTCACTCACATACACACAAACACACACACACACACACACACACACACACATACATACATACATCTCGTAAAAATAGCATAAATGGATTCAGAAGCCCTCAAAACGTGTAAAAACACCAAAATCTCGAAGTCGAATTTTTTCATGATTACAATACTTTCCTTACATGGTACATGTTCGGAAAGTAAAAACGAAGCTTTATGAAATGACGAAATTTTCTGCAATTTTATACACCTTTGCCACCTGTTACCTGCCAAAGCCACGATCCTCCAAACTTTAGAGTGGCCGATGGTTCCTACCTCTGTTGGGGGGTATGCGCAGAGAAAGTTTCAGCTTTTATACTATGACGAAGGTCTGGCGGTCGCTGGCTCTTGCTCTATTACAATACCACGTGTACTTCTGGTGCAGCTCATAAATTACATCAAGACAGGGGGGGTTTGGGGTGAGTGAATATCAGCAGTTTTATGATCTTCATTCGCACATGCTATCTGAGCTATCTGTGGTGTTACGATTAATATAATGTCAGAATATCAAATGTGTTTTCAGTATTTTGGAAATACAAAATACAGGAGTCTCGTTTATCCGACATAAACGGGCCGGCTCAATGTCGGATAAGCGAAAATGTCGGCTAATAGACTATGGGACGAACATTAATATTCTTCAAGTTCGTTTACCATGCTTTGGGACTACGCAAACGCATGATTAAACTATTCTAAATGTTAAATTTTATCTTAAATCTTAATGTTCCCACGCTTAAAGGTGCACGTTTTATATAAAATAACAACTCTATCGCGAACTATATTTTTGTCTTGTTTGCAGCCATACATAGAATAGCCACCAGATGGCGTGTGCAATTTTTTTTTCTAAATTAAATAAATAACATTGTAAACTCAAAATGCTAGTTTTTAATTCATTTCATGTCATTAAAATAATTAATACTATGTAAATATAGTAAAATTACACATCTTTATTTTATTTATACCGCATTTCTTTCTGCGTATCACTCCGCCGTTTGTTTGTGTACATTCGTTTGTTGACACCCATCGTTCTACGCTATAATAGTCCTTATTTTTAAGTGTAAAAGCTGGTTAAAACGGGTGCTACTGCCGCCCCATTTTGCTGCATTCATCTTTTCGAAGATATAAATGATGATCTAATTCTTTTATCGGACGAAAGCTTTGAAAAATTAAGACTGTGGGGGTTGTTTCTTGATGGCAAAGAAAAAGAAATATCTGAGCATTTAAACGCTTCAAAAGTTTAAGGACGATGAGAACTTCGGAAAATGGGCTGAAACGATGTAATTATCAATGTAATATTTATCATAGGTGTTTGGAAAATTGTATTAATGCTCCAAGCCCACCTGAACATGGATGGATTATAAATGACTGCATTTCTGTTCAGTGGGGTAACTTGCCTATAGCAGAAGATTTCTTACTGAAACACATCTCATGTGCATGCCTTAAAACTGCATGTATGTCAAAGAAATGTACTTGCAAGTTGAATAATTCAGCATGTTCAGATTTTTGCTCTTATGAGAGTAACTGTCAAAACTCTAACAATGAAAGATGTGTTTTAGATTATATTGATGATTTAAGCGATTGTTCAGAAAAAATTAATGTAAGTAATAATTTTTCGTGTACTAATATTACTCTACTATTTATATCGATCAACTATATGTATCGATTGAGAGACGGGTTACCACCTCGCTCACTGCCAAGCTTTATCCAAACGTTCTCTTGTGGACCTATATGGGAGGCTAGGGGTCTTCTGGATGCATAGACTATTTGATACAGCTGTTCTCTGTAATTTTTCATTTATATTCTTTGCTGTATTTGTCTTTTTATCTGTTCCATTAGAAATAGACAAAAAAAAGTACTATTACACTTTTAGGTATGCCCCTAGTGTAGTATTTTTATTGATTTATAACAACTTGTAGCTAATATTGCTTATGTAGTAGTAATTTTTTATTTAAATTACTTTTTTCAATTTACATTTCATATTTCTCTGTCATTGATTTCTCTGTTATTAATGTAAATAAAACACATTTGCTGAAATTTGCTTTCTGTCCCATATTATTTATTCCTAGAGTGTTATTGTTTCATTGTATCCTGATATATGGGGTAAAATGAAACACTGTCAGGTGTTTACCTTCTGTCATTTTCTATGGAAAATAAATGCTACGAAGATTAATTTTAATGAAGAAAATAGCTGGTTGAAAGTGTACATTATATATATTTTTGTAGAAGCAAAGTTGTGGGGAAAAAAATAAGTAGTTTTTTTTTTTATGTACACCATCTGCCTATACTGAACTTGTGGTGGAGTACTTCCAACAAGACAGGACGAATATGATTTAATAAAGAAAAATATATAAATACAGCATATGAATTTTATAAGTAACTAAAACATTATGTGCAACAATTATTTGTAAAAAAAACTTTACCTAGAGTGTAAAATTTATTTTTAGGTGTTTGAGTTTAATTCATAGTTTAAAAATCTTTAGAAAAGTTTCTTTTTATTTTTTTAATGCAAATAAATATGAAAAATTAAGAAGTGCATGTAAAATTAAAAAAAAATTACTAATTAAATATTTGGTATGCCGTAGAATCCCTGTTGGGCAACTAGTACTAATCAAAATATTTGTCACTTAGATTCAGATATGAATCCTTAATAAATCTAGTAATATTTTTGTAAGTAAATTAAATATTATTAATTTTTTCAACTTCCTAAAACAATTTATACTAGTGAAAATATAAAAATATTAATATGTATTTTTCAAGATCAATATTCTAAAAAAAAAAAAAAAAAATGGAAATTTTCAAAATTAAAATGTAGGACTTCGTAAGATGTCTGTTTACGTTCGTCTGCTCAGCTCAACCGCCGGTCGAAATGTAAACAAATAGCGGAAGGTTACAATGGCCGTTTATTGGTGATGAAATAAAACCAAAAGGAAAATACGAACTGTATTTATTGGTATATTAATGCTTTTTTTGACATAATATGAAATAAAAAGAAGTATATTATTAGTTAGCAGCATTAAAAAAAAATTAATGAGATTACCGATGCGCCATCTCGTGGTGATTTCTAAGAAAAGTTGCAAATAGGACAGAAATATAGTTCCAGGTATATTTGACTTATTTTAAAACAATGTGCAAGATTAAGTGTGGGAACATTGCAATTAATAATAAACTGCACTAAATAGAATGTTTTAATAACAAATTTGTGCAGTCCCAAGTTATGGCAAACGGAATTTAAATTCCATGTGTCTATTGGGCGAGCGTCCCATGGTCTATAATAGGGAGGAGTCAGGAAAAAGCCTCTTAAACATTATACATACATATGCTATATTACACATTATTATCTTGCATCATAATCATGGTCTAAAAATGACATGAAAACAACGGGGAAAATGAACTTCCATAATTATCTTTTTCTGAATTTAAGGGTGCAGTATATCGAACAGGGTGTCTACCATCATGCAAAGGTCACTAAAGTCACGGAAAAGTCAAGAATTGGCAAAAAGGTCAGGAAAGTCAAGAAAAGGTCAAGAAATGAAGCACTAGGTCACGATTAGCGACTCAACTTCCTTTTTCCATTTCATTCAAATTCTTAGTTGACAATTTTCGTATCTAAATTTCCTAAACTTTTGTGCACCATTTTTACAGTTTTGCTAATAAACGTATAGTTTACCGCATAATTCTATCGATCTTTGTTGTAGAGATATTTAATTTTGAAATCGGGGCTTATTCGCTGATCACCCTGTATATTAATAGTGTTAAATTTAAAAGTATAATTTTTCTTCATTCTATGAGTATGATGCAGGGGTGCAGAAACTGTTTTTACTCTCAACATTTCCCTCAATCCATATGCAAATTTCCCCAAAATTTTATGATATGTTTATAGACTTGCATAAGTTCTGTATTACCATAAGTGTAAAAATATTTGCCTGAACAAGCTACATACATGTTTACTAAATAGCAATT
This sequence comes from Cheiracanthium punctorium, assembly GCA_038373885.1. Classification (NCBI taxonomy): domain Eukaryota; kingdom Metazoa; phylum Arthropoda; class Arachnida; order Araneae; family Cheiracanthiidae; genus Cheiracanthium; species Cheiracanthium punctorium. The sequence continues at coordinate 9,099 of JAWZYV010011237.1, forward strand.
GGTCCAAGTTAAGAGAAAGTAAACTGCTGATCGGTGAAAGGGTTGAAAAAAAATCGCTTTAAAAATAGGAATGGGAAAGAATAACTCGAAGAATTTTGTAATTCATTGTTAAAATCGAAATCAGTTGTATATTTTCTGCAAAATTTCCCCCTATCCTAGATTGCCGGATCGTACATATTCTGCATCCCTGGCACGAATGTATTTTTGATATTAGTGTTTCGTATTTGTTATGGTCAAGAAAAAGTCAAGAAAAGGTCAAGAAATCAAGCTTACTTTATGTGGTAGACACCCTGTCGAAAGGGGGAGGGGGTAGGAAGGAAAGGCGATGGGAAGGCACAGAGTGTTTATTTCGTTGTAGAGTGAAAGTGTAAAAATCAAATCATGACCATTATAGAATTTTTCGGATTAAAAAAAAAAAAAAGTCATCTCTGCACTGGATCAAACACAGATTTTGCAGCTGCCGTCGCTTCGCCCGGCGTCGGATAACACAGAATGTCGGATAAGCGAGACACTACTGTGCTTCGAGAATGTATTTTACACACAGGGTTGCTATGATTTTGCGCCCAACCCGAAAAAAACCCGGGTGGGTTTTTTCGAAAAAGCCCACTTGAACCCCCCCCCCCCAAAAAAAAAAACCAACTGGGCTTTTTTCAAAATTTTAACTTTAATTACGTAGATATTACATGTCTTAATATCAGTATACCACTTGTAAAGTTTATAAACAGCTCCCCCCCTCTCCTCCCACACCACCACTACCTAAAGGGGGGAAAAATCAGAAAGATTTCACATAGACATAAAAACTTTCTAGAGAAAAATTTTATGTTATCTGAATTAAAATGAATAAGGATTTTTTAACCATAAAAAATTATTTGTTTAAAATTTCTAATGAAGCAGTAGTATATCATTGTTAAAATTATTACTAATAGTCAATTTATCTAAGACTATCCAAGGTTGGGGTTGTTATTGTTATTGATTTATACTTTTTTTTATGTATGATTAATAATTGTAATTAGTTATTATTATTATTTTAACCATTTTTTATTTATAATTAACTTTTGTAATCAGTTAGTTGCTTTAAGTTGTATATAGTAATTAGCATTTTTTTTTTTTCAAATATCCTGAAACCCCATCCTTCTCTCTGAAAAACCCTGATAAAACCCAGATAAAACCGAAAAATCCTGAAAAAACCCAGCGGGTTGGGGGTTTTCTGAAAAAAAACAGGTTTTTAACAACCCTTACAGTACATTTTCAAAGTACTTTGTTTTTACGGGTGAAAATACATAATGCAAGACACAACTAGGGTTGCCAGGTCGCCAAACCCAATAGCCGGACAGACCAGCCAGTTTGGCCGGACATTTGGGTAAAAAGGCCGGACAGCCTACATTATTGAGGATTTTGTCTCAGGATTAATAGGTACGACAAAAAAATTTGTATGTAAAATAAGCTTTTTTGATTATTACCATGAATCTTGTTAAATTCTAATGAAATATAAATAGCATCGAATGCCAAATCAGTTCAAGTACTTTATTACTAATCAGCCAAAGTCACCAGTAAAAAGCCGGACACCGTTCAGTTTCGCCGGACACGCAATCAAAAAGCCTAACTATGTCCGGCTTTA
>JAWZYV010011238.1:0-17305 GCA_038373885.1 Cheiracanthium punctorium
TATCAGACAGGGAATTCTGCAAAAGATTTACGCCTGCGGAAAGCTGAATTTTCTCGCAGAACAGAATATCTGTAGGGTTTATTTTCTGTCGGCCTTTGAGTTCTACTCTAGCAGACACTACGATGCAGGCACCATCTGTAGTCCTTTTTTTAAATCGTTTATTGCTCGATAAATGTTTGATATTTGAAACAGCGCGAAAAAATACATTAACGAATAATTTCTCGCTAAAATAAGCATCCTAGCAACCCTCCTAAACAAATACAAATATTCATATCATTATATTAAGGATGTCTTTGATTGTTAATTATATATCAGAACATGAAATATATAGTAATTCTACCCCTCCATTATAATTATAAACAGCTTCTCTGCTACAGAAAAATAAAATATAGTAGGCAAACTAGAGAACAATTATTATTCGATAATTCGAACAATTCGACATGATAATTATGACGAACAATACTATTATCAATAATTTTCTAAAAAAAAAATCTTCATAAATTAAAAATGCGTTTCCATGATTATAAACATACAAAAAATATTAACCTAAACCAGTTAAAATTTTAAAACATTAACCTACAATACTGTTGGGGAAAAAGCTCAAACATAAATAAATAAACAGTTAGTAGTCGCCATTAAGTTAAAAAAAATTTCCAGAGAAAGATGCGATTTTTTTATTGGTTAACAGCGACTTTCTACGTCACCGGAAGTTGCGTTTTCACTCTGTGGCGATAAAGTTTCGATCTAGCAAACCTGTAAGTTCGATCGCCTATTTTGTTTCACTTTGAATACACTTTCGCGATCGCTTGTAAAAGCGATCGCACTTCCAGAGAGAAAACGATCGTTTTGGAGACGACCGATCGCGTTTCGTTTGAATCGGGCCCTTGGTTGGCTACCTTGTTGACATCTGACGTCATCGTAGATCGGCGATAAATTTTCCCTCCGGGAACCCTCAAAATTCGAATGTTTCATTTGAATCTGTTTTTCATGTCGTCTGACAAGTGACTGAACTGTGGGAGGAAAAACGTACGTTTCGGAGAGGGTTGTTCGCGTTTCATTTGAATCAGGCCCTAAGTTTATTATTGCGTGATGTGCGAACAAAGATTCCACAGTGTGAAACAGTGTTCGCAAAATCTCAAAATCTAATCAAATCTTTTAAAAACTCGGCGCGTATAGTTTAAGTTGAGTGACCACCTATCATTTCACCCAATTTCATTGCATTCGCTTCAGTCATTTTTACGTGATGCGCGAACATAAATGTACGCAGTTTGAAACGATTTTCGTAAAATCTCAAAATCTAATCAAACTTTTTAAAAATATTCCGTGCCTATAGTTTAAGTTGAGTGACCACCTATCATTTCACCCAACTTCATTTCATTCGCTTCAGTCATTTTGACGTGATGCGCGTACAAAAAAAAGCGTCACGGACGGAACAACAGAATGACAGACAGACAAACTTTTTTTTTTAAGGTCGTACTGGATTCCCAGGTGCTTGAAACGGATAGGAATCGCAAAACTTTTTGAATTTCAAGTAATGTACAGACAAAAATCTAATTTTATTTATATAGATTCGTTTTTTACTTATTTATTTATTTATTTTGCGGTGTAGAAAATAACACTTTATTGAGATTGCAGTTACAAAGTTCTGAGCGTCTCGTAGTACAGTGTTAGAGCATGTTTTTGATTATTCTGAATAATACAGTATATGCGATGACATCACAATGTGCTTTCTCTCAAAAGCAAAACTGTCTTTATGTCTACGCTCCGGGGTATGCATGGCATAGTGTGGAAAAATGCGCAGTTTCAGGCGACCGGAAGAATTTTCTCATTTTTAGGAAGGTGCTATGGAAACCTGCGGAAATTATCATATTTATAAGGAGATGGAGTTTTCTGAAAAAAATAAGACGTGATCATGTACAGAGGGTGAAAGCGAATTTTTCGTATAAAGAGAAAATTCTGGGAGTCAATAACTTTTGATTTAAGGTTTTTTCTTTTACGAAATCGAGCCACTTTAGAACAGCTTTTTAAGGAATCCGATTGCGATAGACGTTTTTAAAAATTTAGAATGTATCTTTACAAGTTGTACTAAGCACAATTGCATGTGAGCCCAGAAGAGTTACGAAACATTCTGGAAAAAAATCCTAATCTTAAGGTACTTCGCAATTTTTCCTAAAAGGATAATTCTTCATTCTTTTTTTTTCCAATTTTTTATTTTTTTTTAGAAAGATACATGAGACCTATAGGTTGATTGTTAAAACAGGGTGATCCATTTAAAAGAGTACTTTTTGGTTTTTCTTATTACCCTTCAGTATGACGGATACACTAGTCCACACTAGTCTAACACTGAAGCATATAATTCTGATCACGGTCTCGTGACCTGCATGGATTTTGGTGTGTGTAGAGCTGATAGTTTGTTCACAGGGCTGCAGAAAGTAATTCTAATACATTACGTCCTAAGAGTCTAATCATTTAAAGTGACCTACTGTCTAAAGGGTACATTCGATTGAGTTGAAAATGGGTATGCATATTATAGGTCACTGTCTTACATGCCGCATAAATTTTAGAAAGTGTTCGGCCTAGTTTTTTTACAGGGCTATAAAACACTCAAATCATTTTAAGTACTCTAGTGTCTGAAAACATTAGATCCGATTGAGTTGTATGAAACTTATATAAACGCTTGGTAACGATCAAGTGTTCGGAAAATCGAGTGGAATCACTGCAGATTTTTTAAAATTAATTTCTATCTGGTTCCAATAATTTTAATGAGTTCAACTCGATTAAAAAATTATACAACCCAATAAATTGAAAATTGGACACTCCATTATTTTTAATTTTACTATTAAATTTTACAAAGAATTACGCTGTATTTACTTACATAATGCCTGTTTATTGACAAATGCGTATGAATCGGCTATAAGGTCGCCCCCGCTCATAACGCCCCTTACGCGAAATCCTGAGGAATGACCTTATATCGAGGTCCAACTACATACATTTTACGTAAAAAACACTCAAAATACTGGTGTTAAATGATAAAATAAATAAAAACTTGAGAGAAAATACACACATAAAATGTTACTTATAAAGCGATACGATCGTTTCGACCAAAAAATCGATCGTTTCGGTTTTTTTGGTCGAAACGCTCGTAACGCTTTATAAGTAACACTTTATGCGTGTTTTTTCATAAAGTTTTCATTTATTTTACATAAATTTTGCCAATTCGAATTTCGGGGGACAACATATTTCAAAGAACCACAATCCCCATCAAATTTTCGAGAAAAATATCACGACCAACTGTGTGCAGATATCCTGCGGGGGGAACTCCCATAAAACCACGGACCAATATTCCAAAAATGCAAAACGGGGGGGATCATCCATCACCCTATATCTCGAATTCCCCCGACACTGCTGCGGAAAATAACGTTTTTATCAAACGGAGTGGCAGGCGTTTGGCGTTCGCGTAATACAAGGCTTCAGGTGTGTTTAATGATTATTCTGAATAATGTATGCGGGAACATCAATATATACTTAAATAGACTTAACTCTTTCTTCCCTCCAAAGCTGAACCATTTCCGTGTAATTTATGTGAGCGCTCTGGGGTATGTACGGGACACTCCCCACCCCCCTCCAGAGCCATTGCTAACCCAGCAAACACACACAGGTTCTCTGAACGTCTATTAACGTTCAGAAGACACCTGTGTGTGTTTGCTGGGAAGACTTTTTTTTAGGGGGAGGGGGGAGATCTCGTTAAACTGCCAAGTCAAATATCGGTTTTTATCAATTCTATTTTTTTATCAACTCTTACCAACTTTTAACTTTTGCCACCTGGGTTTTCATAATTTTTCCAAGTGTACCCGAAATAAAAAGTAAATTGTATAGTTATCGTTGAACTTTTTCTTTACCAAATTTGCCAACTAGCTATCTTAATTTTGCCAGTGTTAGGGGAGGGGAATCCCCCCTTACCCCTGTAACATAGTTATTGCTTAAGGTATTTTAAATTATTAAACTGCGCTGTAACGGATGATTCCAGGTTCGATACACTGAGTTGCAATGATGTCGTTAAACTAACAAAGTCAAATATCGGTTTTTACCAACTTATTTTTTTATCAACTATATTACCAACTTTTTACTTTTGCCAACTGGGTTTGCATAATTTTGCCAAGTGTACCTGAAATAAAAAGTAAATTGTAGTTTTCGTTAAAATTTTTTTTAACCAAATTTGCCAACTAGGTATCTTAATTTTGCCAGTGTTAGAGGGGGAGGGGAGACTCCCCCTACCCCGGTAACATAGTTATCGCTAAATTATTAAACTGCGCTATAACATATGAATCCAGGTTCGATGCATATAGTTGCAATATAAGAAGGCATTATAATACTTAAAACTGTTTTATTTAAAAGCAACTGCTGAAGCATAAACTGGTGGTGGCTCAGCGAAATAAAAATACCTATAAGATCAGTGAAAATAAGATTGAATCCATTCAAAATTAGGCCAACACTCAAGAAAAAGGCGGTTTTCCTTTCCACTGAGTTCAAGACAGCGAATGAAGAAATTTTGGAATTTGAATCCTTGGACGCGCAGTGAAAAACTACCTTATTTCAACGCTTTCACTTCTGGTCGTAAAAAAAAGGGTTAAATGGTCCCAACGCTGGAAAAGTGCAGCGGTTGCTCAGGAACATGCATCGATCCATTTAACTACCAACAACAGGGTCGATCGAATCGCCCATCTGGCACCACAGAGCTAAAGAAATTTTCCGCTGCCGCACAGCCAGTAACCTTCTGTCTCTGCGCTGCCGCCAGGGCCGACCTCCTATCTGAAGAGGCCCGATTGCAAGCATTTATGCTTAGAACGGTAGCCAAAAGTTAAAAAATTAGTAACAACAAGTTAAAATGTATGCACAATTCATTACAGTCAAGTCTTGCTGTAATGTTCACTTAAAAATGTTCAAATATATACGGAAATTTCTAAAATGTAGTAAATCTGAGAAGAATTTTCTTAAAATATTTTTTTTCTTTTAAATTATTTGTATACATTTTTTTAAATCTTAAGTTTCTTAACAAAATACTACTAACACTAACCAAAGACTTTCAACTATAACCTGATTATTCCACAAGCTTTCTAGAACGGAGCTTTGTTTTTCAGTTTTAAGGGGAGGGGGGGGGGTATATCCTATTATTTGTACCTACAATGTAAAGTCCCCAAATAACCAGCGGGGTATTTCGAAAAAGTTACATAATTTTGGTACCTAAATTTAAAAAAACTATTGATGTCAAATACTTCAAAATTTTTAGAATGTCTCTTTACAAGCTGTGTACACTATAATAAACGATAGTGTATTAGTTGCGAAAATTTTGCTGTGGAGTTCCATTTATAAGAATTTTTCTGAAATTTTCATGGTGCCGTTTTCTCATTTATTTCTGCCTGTAGTGAAGCTAATAAATCGACCTGATTTTTTTTTTCGAATTTCTGGCGCTATTACTTCAATTTGTGTACAGAAACCGGCATCGAGGCAGATTTTGTTTCTACGACATAGCACTGTTTAAGATATAACTTTCGAGAAGTTTACCATCAAAACTGTTTTAGCTAATATTGCCTGAATGTAATGTAAAATAATAACCATACATGGACTCATTTTATAGTTGAACAAATCATTTACATTTTACACAAATCTGTATAGAGCGTCTTGTAAAATTCAGAGGAGAGTAGATTGAAGTGCACCGTCAAGTTTTTGGATTTACTACGTTTGTAGTTTAGATAACATCAACTAATTTAACTCTGACAAATATTAATTTTTTATAAATGTTCGCATTAACCCTTTGAGGCGCAACCCTTTCCCAATTCTGAGAAAAGGGCAGCCGTTGCCATCGCTCGACTTAACTACCAGCAAGAGGGGGGGGCGATCGAAACGTTCAGCGTGCCACAGATCTAGAGACCCTTTTTGAACGTAGCTAGCTATGCCGGCACAGCCAGCTGCGTTAAAGAAGGGTCTCTCGATATGTGGCACAGATCTAATGTGTGGTACAGATCTAAAGAGATATAAAGAGATAATCTCGATCTAAAGAGATAATCTCGATATGTGGTACAGATCTAAAGAGACAGCTGGCTGTGGCACAGCCAGCTGTCATCTAAAAAGGTCTCTGGATCTGTGGCACGCGATGAACGTTTCGATCGCCCGCCCTCTTGCTGGTCGTTAAGTCGAGCGATGGCAACGGCTGCCCTTTTCTCAGCATTGGGCAATCTATCCAGCTGTTCTCGCATTCTTCCATTCTTCAGCAGATGTCTGTGCTGTTAAAAAGAATCGTGACCATTTTTTGACGAGAAATGACGTGCTCAAAAGTAAAGGATTCCCGCGGAGCTCTGTCACCCGCAACTATTTTTTATAGAAATCCAATCTATTATTCGTGACTGGCAACAGTCAAAACGTCAGAGTTTGGTGTTCCCAGAGCGGGAACACTGCGCGTTAGAGAGACTCCACTTCATTCAAATCCACTCCAGTCGAAAAAGCATCGGAGCTGTCAGGGTTATTCGATAACGATAGTGAGCAGGATTCCAGACTTATGAAGAAGTATGCGTTTTTCGATGACAATAAGGACGCCAGTTATGAATTTGCAGAAAGTAAACTGCATAAATTCATTGTAATATATTAATATTGTACCAAATCTGAACAATTCAGAAGAATGAAAAACGTGAATAGTTTAAATGCTCTATTTATTTCCTTATTTTTTGGTGAGAAATTATCAAAAGTGGAAAAGAAAAGAAAGTAATAAAACATCTAAAATTCATCCAGATTTTATTGACGCACTCGGCTGGAAGAATTTCATTTTTTTTTTTTTAATCTATTCAATCCATTCTGCCATATAGAGGAAAATGATAACTGTAAGTGCTCCTATATGGACTCCTGTTCGCATCATTTTGTGGCTAAAAATGTCATCCATTGTTGTTTGGCCCCTAGTGGTGAAGTGTTTTGGATGAGTGCGTATTGGAAAATCTAAAGTATCCATTTCAGTCATGAAATCGAATCCTGGATCGGAATCTAATTCTACGTTAAAATCTCCTACTCAAACAGTCTTACAATCATCCTCCTTCAGTAACGTTTCGAATAGAGCGTCTCATTTATCTTCATGAGAAATTCGAGGACTAGCATATGTATCAGCAAATCTCCTTTTATTTTTATCTTACGCAATGACCCTTTGAACACCCTTGATCTGGCTCGTGGAGGCACGGGTCAAGTGTTTCCTATTCTTTTTATAAAGTGATTTTTACAAAGTTTTCCTTCTATAAAAATCATAACTCCAGATGACTTTGTTTTGGAAACCACTGTCTATCCGTTCGACCCAAGTGAATCCTGGTATTTGAAAATCATCCGAGGGGATAGTCCACGTTTCCTTTAGCAACTCCAGATGGATTTCCGCTTTGGAAACCACTGTCGACCAAAGTGAATCCAGTTCGACCAAAGTTTTACGTTAGCAATATCAAATCACTCTGCAGAAAACATTAATCAAACGGAAAAGTGACCACGGCACGCGGCCTACACAAAATCCCGTGCTTGAAAGAAATAGCACCCGAGTGCTAAAAATCGATAAAAACTCTACAAATATTTACAAAAATGACATTTAAAATTTTATCGATGAATTTATTTTTTTTTTTCGCTATTTTTAGAAGAAAACGGCGAACTTGACAGAAAGGCATATTAAATTTGCATGGCTGCACAAGAAATGTCAGCTTTTCCTAATGTAGAAATATATTTAAAAATGTTTTTAACTCTACCCATATCAAATGCTTCAGGTGAAAGTTCACGCGTTTTAAACCTAAAAATTAAGAACTACGATAGGGAAGAACGATTAAACAATTTGGCTTTATTATACATAGAACAGGAGAATTTGCACACCAAAAATTATTTTATCACAACAATTACGGATGAATTTGCAAAAGATAAATATGAACTTGCGTCTTGATTTATAATTTCTTAATCCAAAAAATAAACTTGGATCCTGGACACAACTTCTTAAATGTAAGTTTTATAACTTCATTTATCAAGTTTTTGTTAAGTTTAATTTTGTTAAAGCAATTGAGAGAAATCTTTCAGTGCTCCCCTCACAAAAAAAAAAACAAGTGTCTTTAGTACACTAAATTATGAAGGGAACTTTGGCTCAGGGGGCCTCGAAAATTTTAACCCCCCCCCCCCAGGGGCTTCCAATGAAACATGAGGAGCCCACGTGTCGAGCTTCGAGATTAAACCTAGGCGTTTCAAATGATCACGCAGTAGCGTACTTAGGTTTCCATTTCGGAGGGGGACGGCCCGGTATTTTAAACTTTATATTTACTAGAGTTAATAAATGTTTCAAAATAACAGATTTTAATAACTTTACATTTTCAGAGCCCCCCCCCTTAAATACTCACACCGCTGACTATGAACGGTTGAGCTATGAACTTCAGAGCCCCCCCCCTTAAGAACTCACACCGCTGACTATGAACGGTTGAGTTCGATAATTTTAATTCCTTAGCGATCTCTATGGCAATTATTCCCCGGTTTGATCCACGCTTTTATTTTGTCTTCAACTGCCTTCCAGAACATGGTGCAGCTTCAACATTAAAATTCTGTCAATCCCACCCCCCCCCTATAGCTGCGAACTTCCACTCCCCCCCCCCCCAAAAAGGTTTTCCCACCAGAACTTCGACAGTTTCAATACATTAAAAATTCGAAAAAAATTAAAATTCAAACTCTTAAAACACGTTAGTGATGTATAATCTCGTGAAAAATGAGTAAGTTTGCAGCAATTGTTTTGTCACTAGCGTTCTGTCAGTACATCTCCATACACACCGATAGTTTTTTCCTTGCTTACACATTTACCTTTTGATATCAAAATTAAAATATGCCGAAGATTCTGCTTTTCACTTTCCATATTTGAAAGGGTACCCAATACTGCGTAGTATCAATCTAAATTTGACACAAGCAAGCATTGCTTCATCAGCTTTCGAAATGTAGCATCATTATGCGGCTCAAGTGAGAAGCCAGCTGTGAAGGAAAAAGGGTTCTGTTGGGAAAGAACGAGATTAATTTCCGAAAAACACAATACATTAATGTACCGTTGACATGCAGAAAATCGTTAAAATTTAACTCATTTTAGAGCCGAGAGAATGAATGCACATGCAATATTTCCAATAAAATTAAGACTTCTTGATCTAATTGGACAAAAATTATGGATTTTTAAAATACCAGATCTTATAAAAAGATCTTTCCTGCATCAATACTATTCAGGTTCAAATAAAGAAACTTGAAAAATACAGAATTACTAATTTATTGTACAGAAGATTACAAGTTTGGCAATATCGGGTCACAAATATCAAGACATAACAATTTTGTTCAAAGTTTAGCTTTCTCACAATTTCAATTTCTGCACTATAACATTCTATGACTGATGACATTCGGTATATATGGACAACTTTACCTTCAAAAGGCGTGGTAAGCGACCATCGATAACAGTCGTGATAAAGAATTCGCAGCTTTTTATCGTCTCAGAAAGTTCAAAGTTCTTTGCAGAAAGTTGGATGCTTTGGCCACATCCTTCAATTTCATGCTGTCGGCGCCACAACGCACTGCGATGAGTTTGCCGATTTTGCACGTTGTTAAGAAGATTTGCAGCACACTCACAGCAAAGATGTACTCGCAGAAACGGATATCTTGTTGGGGGTCACGAGTTCCAGGTAGTCTTCATCTTGTGAAAATTTTTGGCTTTCAAACCGTCCTTCCAACCATCGTGCAGGCTCCTACTGGTTCGATTCAATGCCGATCAGACAACTTATCAGATTCGCTGAACGTATCAGTATCGTACGTTTGGTTGAAGTTGAACCTAAAACAAAAGAGATGCATTAGACAATTGCGTGATATACACCAGATAAATCATGATTTTTCAGTTTAAGTGTAGAGTTAATTATTTTTATTAGCGATTCAAAATAGTTAAAACTAAAATTTAAGACTAGTGCAGTGAAATGGTACCGTGTTTTGGAATTATTCACTCTTTGTTCAATATGTTGAAATATGCATAGAAACTATGAATGCGCAAGGAACAGACTTTCGGTTAACTCCCTAGGTTTTAATTTTATCCATTTCAATGGGGATTGTTATTTTAAGACATTTTGAAAAGGCTGAAAAAGAAACTGATGAACAGGGCTTTTAAAAAACACCACGTTTTCCCTTTAACCTTCAAACTAATGAAGTCATATACCCACATGGGAATTCAAGATTACAATTTAGAGATCTTGTTTTAGCCGCAGAAACATTTATGCTGCACCGACAGTCAATTTTACTTCTCATAGCAGTTTAAAAGCTTTATTTCCCCATTCATTCTTATTGCTCAAAATCAGCAATGCATCGGGTCAGTCTTAAGTTTCTTCCCGTGAAACGGAGCTGAATAAATTCCATTATAGGGAAAACAGCTGAATCAAGAAACATTAATTATGTATGCCTTTGCATGATAATTTTACAGCAGTAAGCTTTGACAATAGAAGACCTCCGATCCAGAGAAAAAAAAGTTAGTAAGGTGAAATTAAAAAAAAAGTTTGCTGCTTAGAGATATAAATGCTGACGCTGTCCAAAGTTTCGGGCAACGCCAGCAGGTACGTCTCTTCCACCAGCTGAGAAATCTAAAAAGAAAAGACAGGACAGCAAGAAACTCTGGATCATCATCTCCTTTGTCATGAAACTACTGCAACATTAGTACATTCCAATTAATTATAACGCTCAAAAACCAATATATTCATTGGAATTCTTAAAATTTGAGATTTATTCAATCTTGGACTCTTTTCCAAAACAACTAAAGTTTTTATCCGACTTAACTCCGAATAAAATTTCGCGCGAGAAAGCTTTATGATTAGGCATTTTGAACAGTAACCGACGATTTCCAGCACAAAGGGAGTCTCAAAATATTACAACGACGCGCCGATTTACTTTTACAGGTTTCAATTTATTATGAGAGCTATAAATTGTTCACACCGAAAGCATCGAAAGAGCGCGAACAGGCAAACTTTCCACAATTGCAGATACCAATTGGGAAAACTGCAAATTCTCACGATTTTATCCCATTTTATTCCATTAAAGAAATCGCCGAAATACACTTTTAGTGAGATTTCTCCTATGTATGTTGGACGCAACTTGCGCTTTCAAAAGTTTTATAAGCTCGGTAGTTTAATAGACTAATTTAGTGTTCCAAATGGCTACGACTGTTTTTCACTTGACAAGAATTCCTCCTGTAAAGAATAAACATTCTCCGAATTCTAATGGCTTTTGAAGATCTGTTCAATTTAATATTTTCATCTTTAACCCGACCTGTTCAATTAGAATTTTACTGCTTATAACATTTAGTACAGAGATTTCAGTTAACTAAGTTTATAATTTTATCGTTAGCTTCTAAACTTTTAATTTAGTATAAATAAAATTGCCCTGCAATTTTAACGCCTGAAATATGTATCGATCTCAATTAGAACTTTGTTCTAGGTGTTTATGGCGCTTTGACAAAGTACTTTAAACACCATAACAACTTTGAAATTCACTTTAAGATATTACTCGGCAGTATAAAAAGTTATGCTTTAGGAGCATAGCTCTAGTTACAAAAACAATTGATTGTGTTGGGTCAAAACTGTACTTACTGACCATAGACGACTCCCGACATTCTTAAATATACCATACATACCGCAATTAGGTTACGTCACCCGGGACAAATATATGACCTTTCCATTCTGGAGCTCAACACTGCGAACGGGACAAGTGCGCCGCTTGCACCCCTCCAGTTGTGGCGCTGCGTGCATATTCATTCAGTCTTCATAATCTATGAGGTGATCAAAAAGGATAGAGGTTAATGCAATCATTTTCAGTTAATACTAGTTAAACCTTTGAGACGAAACCCTTTCCCAATGATGAAAAAAGGGCAGCCGTTGCCATCGCTCGACTTAACTACCAGCAAGAGGGCGGACTATCGAAACGTTCATCGTGTGCCACAGAGACCCTTTTTGACACGTCAAAAACGTGCTGACGTGTCTAAAAAGGGTCTAGATCTGTGGCACGCGATGAATGTTTCGATCGTCCGCCATCTTGCTAGTAGTTAGAGGGATGGCAACAGCTGCCCTTTTTTCAGCATTGGACCATCTATGCAGCTGTTCTCGCATTCTTACCATTTTTCAGCAGATGTCTGCTGTTAAAAATAATCGTGACCATTTTTTTACGGGATAGGACGTGCTCAAAAGTAAAGGATTCTCGTGGAGCTATGTCACCCGCAACTATCTTTATAAAAATCAAACTCTCTTCGTGACTGGCAACCGTCAAAACGTTTGTCAAAACACAGTTTGGTGTTCCCAGAGTGGGAACACGGCAAGGGGTTAACAGATTTAACTTATTCAAATTCAAGTTTTACTATGCAAAATTAAGAAAATCTATTAAAATTTAAAAATTCTTCATTCATAGTAAGGTGGAAGTTCTCCAAATTTTCTGAAATTCAAAACTTATAAGTGAAAACGTCAATTCTACTTTCAAGTACTGACTTAAAGAACGTTTGATTATTGAAGAGAGTTCATTGGCTTTAAGCTGCATCTCTTAGTTGAAATTCTGGATCCGCTTCCAACTACTCGTGTCTTCAACATGCCATCTTAATGACCCTCTGCTGCTTATCCTGAAAAATACACCTTTGAGAGAAAATAAGGAGTGCAATCAAGAAGCTGAACATTCAATCAATACTTTGAAAAATATTTAGACTGACAATTTTGACCATTTTGTTTCATTCATTCTCATCCATGAGGGTACAATGTCTCCTACCATAATTCAGGAGCAACCTATACTAGTGCTTACATATTAGTTATTTAAATCGCGAATCTGTTTAGGTCCCTTTAAGAGACCAATTTAAGAGATTTGTTTAGCTCTTCACTATCTTATCCATAAATTCTGAAAATATCAACACTGATATATGCATTAATACGACCAACTCATTCAGTTGAATTCATTTTTCAGATCTAAATTAGTTTTGGTAAAGTCTACATAAGAATGCCATAAATTTGCATCGATAGGTTCTGAATCTATCTAAATATTTTTACTCAATATAAAAAACTGAATAACTTATTAAGGGGCAGGAATGTATTCCAAACATCGGTACATCAATGATGTTCAAAACGAATAAACACTGCAAAGCTGGCCTCGACTGCAGATTTCTTATTCATAAGGAAATTAAAATTAATGTTCGTATGAATATCTTCGAAGAGTAAGTTCACGTTCAATTCTCTCTTTCAGTGGAATTTTATCGGAAGTTTTAAAATTGAAGGCAAGACTAGTGTTTTGATTGTGACGTTTTACACCAGCAATAGTGTGCCAATATTAAGTAAGTGTGACGAGTCATGTTTGTTAAATTGACAGTTGAGCGACAAATTTGTGGAGGTAATTTCAATATTAATAAACACAGATTGACGATATTGATATTAAAAAATTCGCGATTGTGTTCACTTTCAAAGATAAACAACCATTTGCTCAGTTACTTAAAGCATAAATTAATAAGAATTTGAATTTAAAAGTTTTAACACCAATTAAAAATTAGCCGCATTAACTGCTAGATTTTTGTAGATGAAATATTAAAGCATGGAATTAGCACAAATCGATTTTTATAGGGCCCAATGCGAATTCCACACTTTGAAAATATTTCATCTTTTCTCAAGCTTTGCATTTACATAATTTGAGCTATTTAAGAAATCGCGTATTAGCAATGTCGATCTGAAAAATTATCGCATAATCCAGAATTTTCACAGCTTTAGCTGTAATCGTAAAGAGATTTTTTTTACATTGAGATTTTTTACATTAAGAGATCAACTTAGACAACAAATCAACTGCCAAACAAATTAATGTCCTTCACGTATTCAGCATTTTTTAGATTATTATACCGGGGAACAACATTCCATCATTTAATTAAAAATGAAAATTTATGTATTTGATTTTTCAGACTAGAAGTATTGTAAAAACACCGATAACAGTATGGAATAAATGTTTCTCCGTTATGTTATATTACTTGCACCCATTCTGCACGAGAAATTTCTGAGAATTAACATTAATTTTTCCAGTTTCAACTTCGGAAACAATTGTATGAACTGCGCGCTCTAATATATAGAATGTTGTGTAATCAAATACAAATATTTTATAGCTTTACACCGAAGTTTAAACTCCAACCGATAGTGGTTATCGGATCGTACAAGCCTTGACATTTATGCCCGTTAAATTTATCGGATGTTCCAATTATTAACTGCTGTCGCACGCGTTACTTCTATCCATTATAACCATTTAACAATCTGCACTATTATACTGGAGGGAAAAAAATTGCCTTGGTAATAAATTGCAACGCTATCCAATATTTGAAGTTTATAGATGCTGTATAAACAAAAGTTAAGCCTTCGAATACTTTCTTAAACACTTTAAATTCGTTGTACAATTTAAAGGATCAGTTTTTATTTTAAAACCTATTTTCTGGGGAAATTCTGCTGCCACAAATTCAATATTACACAACATACATAAATCGCTTTTTCCTGAATGTGTTACGAAAATTATAGTGAAGTTTAACACTTATGTAACAAATATATACTTACGTAGAAATGAAGACTTCAGCCAAGAAATTCTGTAAAAATATAAAAATAGTATTTCATTAAGTAAACATTTAAGTGATAGACCAAGAACAGGCAGTGGCGTAGTGACGGGGGTTCAAGTTCATTAAATTTCGCATTCAAATTTTTAAAGATAAACTAAGGAGTTTGATTTTTAAACTATTTTATTATATGAATTTGATTTTAGATGATATTTATTTCACTTTCAACTAATTTTTAAAACCGACATGATGCATTTATATGTAAACTTTTTTCAAACATTTGAGAAAAATCTTTCATTCCCCCCCCCTCCCCACGTTTTCACTAACTTCAATTTAAAGAGCGGTTTTGTGGAAGGGTTTGTAATTAGGCTATCCTAAATAAGTCATACAAACATTCGGAAACAGCAACCATAAACAATTCCCCCCCCCCCGCTTTACTGCGTTGAAATTGTAGTTAGAGTATCCTAAATAAGTCACATATTCGGAAACAGCATCCATGAACACTTTTCACCTCCCCCGCTTTACTGCGTTGAAATTATCCTTTTTTATTAAATTATCCTGCGTTAAATTATCCGTGAAAATTACCCTTCATTAATTCTTTGATATACAACATTTCGTTAAAACTATTACATCTTTAAAACATTTTGGAAAAAGCATCAGTAACTGCAGTTTCACTGGATTTAAATATTTAAGAATGCTTTGGTGCCTGATCGGATTAACTACAGTCATTTTTTCAGGCAAATTGTGCTGCCACAATCCTATTCAACGACATAAATAAACCACTTTTTCCCGTTATGAAAAATTAGTGAAGCTTACCACTTACATAATAAGTAAAGTTATATACTTACGTAGATAAGACAGGGAGACTTCAGCCAAGAAATACTATAAAAATATAAAATACTTCATTAAGATGAGTGAGTGAGAACAGACCAAGAGCAGGCAGTGACGTATTGAGGGGGTGCAGGGGGGCGGTCTATCATGCCACGGGTTCCGCTCACAGAGGGGCGCTCAATCGTCCTATGACAAAGGAAATTTAATTAGGAGGAAGGGGCGCCATAGGTCTCGTACCCGGGGCGCCAGTTTCGCTCGCTACGCCATCGAGAGCAGGAAGACTGAAATAGGAACTTTCAAATAGCCTCAATCTCTAATGGTGAGCATTTGTCATTTATAGGCATTGGCCGTTACTGAGGCCGGAATTCCTGGTCTATTATGGAGGCACCCAATAGGTTGAGCAACGTTGCCTCCTATAAAGAGACTAACTGACAGCCAAGCCCGTGCGGGGAATCTGACCCGGGGTGCTGTGGAATGGCTATCCACAACACAACTCGGGCGGCTCACTTGCCAGGTCTTCCAATAACTTGTGCTTTTCAAGTTTTAAAAGTAAAATTCTGACAGTTCAAATGCACCGAAAGATTTCTCTAATGCAAATGTTTTACAGCATTGAAGTGTGCATTTCAGTACAGGGAGTCCGTTCGGACAAATTAACATTTACGTGATGTTCCAATTACATCAACATCCATTACATCAACTGTTCCAATTACATTTATTAGAATTTTTTTCTTAATGGAGCCATCCTAATTAATTTGCTTAGAGGTGGAAAGAATCGTTACAAAAATCAGGCTAAAAGGAACCCAAATTTCTCAATTTACAGTTGACCAAGCACTTCACATATTGGCCAATTACTCCTGAAAAGAAAAAAATATTAAATTCTTTGTTTTCCATACCATTCCCAGCAAACTCCGATTCTCTGAACGTCTATTAACGTTCAGAAAACGTCTTCTGAACGTTAATAGACGTTCAGAGAACCTGTGTGTGTTTGCTGGGTTACCACATCCGATAACTATTTTCAATAGTGACTAGCACGCAAAACGCGACGATTCATCTCTACGCATGAAAGTTTTTTGGGGGTATTACTTTTACAATAGTAATTCAGCAGTCAACATTCAAAATATAAACAATAATGAAATTAAGTTTATCGGGCCGAATACAAAATTAGTTATAGCTTTGTATTACTATTTCGGTGAAACGCTTTAGTTCTAAAATTATAAAAAGGTTTTAATACGTTGAATGGTGGGGCAGAAATTTTCCAAAATTAAATTTAACTCTTTCCCAGTTTTAGCTGAACTGCTTCTGAAGTTTCTAGCATACTAACATCGCATTTCCCTCTCCCCCATTTTTCACCCATTTCAATTTACAGAGTGCTTTTGCGAATGGGGTATCCTAAATAAGCCATACAAACATTCGGAAAGGGCGCCCATAAACAATTTTGATCCTCCTTCTCCACATATGCCACAGTTTCGCGGCAAAAGCTAAACGTATCTTTACATCTTTGCCCCCGATAGGTTTTTTTTTCCCTTTGTAACATCATCCGTCTGGCGCTTCAGAGTTTTCTGGAGATTTTCACTGGCTGTAAAAACCCTCTAGACCGACTTATCTTGCATAAAATAATGCTTGTTAATTCTCGTCAACTAACATTTCTCTCGTCATATCAGGAAGACTCCGAAGATGTGGATAGATTCTCAATTTCACTTTTATCATAAAATTTATTTAGTCCGACATTAATTGGTTAGGAATATTAGTATTACATTCTACTTGCAAAACTAATGCTACATCTACGCTTAGATTATATCTATTGCTATACTGTAACATACCATACTACTCGTTAGCGTTGTAACCTAAATAAACTATTCTATATCTAATGCT
>JAWZYV010011239.1:0-31436 GCA_038373885.1 Cheiracanthium punctorium
GTACTATTAGTAATATTACCTCTTTATATACCTATGATTTTAAAGATCTATTCAACAATATTCCTCTTGACGACCTTTACAATGTAATTAATGAATTATTTGAAACTTGTGTTAACAATATTCAGCTCCCTTCCCATGTTGATGTAACATATTTCAGTTGTCTATCTAAATTTATTATCTATAATAATTTTATTCTACATAACAATAAAATATATCTACAAAATCATGGTATACCACAAGGTGGTTCAGCATCTAGCTACCTTGCAGATCTTTACTTATATTACTATGAAAAAGAATATACTAATACACACATCATACTTAAACGATATATAGATGATATCTTACTTGTAAACACTACTAATAATAATAACATTATCTTCCCCATAAAATATCCATCTGCTCTGGAATTAATTAAAAATGATATGCTTAACAATTCTGTTAGTTTTCTAGATCTAAGTATCTCCATCACTCCTAGAAATAGCCTTAGTTTCAATATATATGATAAGCGTAAAGGTTTTAGCTTTAAAGTAAATAGCTTTACTCATTTTTCCTCCTGCTTACATAAATCTGTATTTCGCAATATCATCTATAATCACTGCTGTAGAATCAAGTTTCTATGTTCTGATGATTTCAAAGTCTCTAATTTTAAATCTCTATTTCTGTCAGCTAGACAATACAACTATCCCACTAAGTTCCTAAAATCCATTATATACAATTCTTGAAAATGATGTGTCTAATGTCTTTATTAATTTACTGGAGGTTGGGTGGGGTTTTGGTTTTAAGGTTGTAATTGGATGGTTGGGTTGGGCGGAGGAAGTTTTTCTTTTATATAAAAAAAAAAAGTAATATGTTTAAAAACAATTTGGATGTGTTTATGCATGCATATATATATCTGGAGGAATTAAAAAAAAAAAAAAAAAAAACAAAAAAAAAAAAAAAAAAAACGGGGTTCCTATATTGTGATTATTCTGTTCTAAACATTATTTTTTTTTTCTTATTTACTAGATTAATCTTCTGTCATACAATAACTTATTATACATACTTAGTCAATAATAATAATCATTATAGTAGTAGATAAATGACAGTTCACCTCATGCGGTACCATGTTAATTCTGTGGTACGCCGTACAGGTGCTTTCCCGAGGTTGAGCGGGGAAGGGGGGCGTGGTCGGACCGGATGTGGGGAGCGGATGCTAAGACCGGATGTTCGAAGGGTTGATAAGAATTTTTTTCCTTTTTTTCAAATAAGGGGACTTGTAATTTTTTTCAGATTGTGACATATTTTTGAAATAAGGGGACTTGGAAAAATTATCAGACTTTTAACAATTTTCTCAAATAAGAGGACTTGGAAAAATTATCAGACTTTTAACAATTTTCTCAAATAAGAGGACTTGGAAAAATTTTCAGACT
The DNA here is from genome assembly GCA_038373885.1 of Cheiracanthium punctorium. Taxonomy (NCBI): domain Eukaryota; kingdom Metazoa; phylum Arthropoda; class Arachnida; order Araneae; family Cheiracanthiidae; genus Cheiracanthium; species Cheiracanthium punctorium. The sequence continues at coordinate 1,410 of JAWZYV010011239.1, forward strand.
TTAACAATTTTTCAAATAAGGAGACTTGTAATTTTTTCAGACTTTAACATTTAGTATCAAAATAAGCGACTTTGACATAATTTTAAATAAGCTATACTTTATGAATTAAACCTGAAATAAAAAATATTATTCTAAAATGAGGACCCACCAGCCGCCCGGTAGAACTCGTCTACCGCCTCATTTCAAATAAAAATTTTTACTATGCTTTTCCACGTCACGCTAGCCTCGCATGAATGGAGACAGGGCGTAGCACAGCAGACGCGTTGTTGTTTTTGTTTCTTTAAATAATAATTAACTATGTGGAGCAAAGAAATGAACAACATCCCCAGGAGGATTTAGTTTTCTTTACCATTTAGTAATAGAACCAATGCAAATTGAATAAATGCTGCTTAATACATACTTCTAATTTTTGTATACCGTTTAAGATTATAGCATATATTTAATAAGTAACAGTTTACTAGAATATTAAAGTAGGGTTTAGGATACCCATACATTTTCTACAAATTTCTTCTACTGTTAGGGAAGTGAGAAAATTATACCATAGAACGATTTTAGTACCTATAGTTTTTACAAATAATTTAGATAGTGTATGAACTTTTTTATCTAAGCATTTTTTTTTTTTTTTTGTCTTAAGAGATTTTTACCCAAGTTTAAATTTTAAGTTAAATAAGTAATTTTACAACAAATATTTTTTTAACCAACAGTTTTAATTTTAAGTTAAATAATTTTACAACAATTTTTTTTTAATTAATTTTACAACAAATATTTTTTTTTATCAAGAGTTAATTTATTTTTTAACCAAGTTTTAATTTTAAGTTAAATAATTTTACAACAAATACATTTCTAAATTTATTTTTTTTTAACCAAGTTTTAATTTTAAGTTAAATAATTTTACAACAAATACATTTCTAAATTTATTTTTTTTAACCAAGTTTTAATTTTAAGTAAATAATTAATTTTACAACAAATTTTTTTAATCAAATGTTTTTAATTTATCAAGAAAAAAATTTTAATCAAGAGTTTTAAATTTTTGTATACCGTATTTTTGTTAAGTAGCCGTTTAACATTAAAGTAAGGTTTAGGATACCCATACATTTTCTACAAATTTAATCTACTGTTAGGCAAGTGAGAAAATTATACCATAGAAAGATTTTACAAATAATGATATAATCTTCTATTGCGAGAAAACCACTTTAACCATATATCCCCCAAAACTCAAGTTTTTGTATACGAAATGCATGAATACTCAAAGTATTTATCCGTGAATACGCGTTAGATCCCCTTAGAAAGTCCTCCTACCAAGGCACCCCTCATCCTAAGCAGATACCCCCGCGTGCAGGTTTGCCTTAAAGCACAAACAAACAAAGTATTTATCTAAACATTTTTTCTTACCAACACAGTTTTGATAAATTTTAGGCAGCGATTATACTAGTTTATATTTTCTATAGATCAATTAGAGAAAAAATTTCATTTTTAGTAATCCTACAAAACTTTTCTACTGTATATCCCAAGTAGTATAACTTGATTTATAGAATTTCAATACGATACAAGTTAGATTGTTTATGTGCAACACTAAGTTCAGTTTGACTATGAAAGCATAATTTTATACATGCATTAATATTTTTATTGATGCACTTAACCTATTTTATAGAAAGGTGAGCATAACTAGCACAAACTTTTAGACTAGATAGTACCATTGTTAGAAAGTTGAACTATTGGAAATAAAAATTGAAGATCCGTTTTAGTATACCGCATGTACATAAAATATCTTTCAATACTTAGATAAAATGATAGTTTAAATCACAAATCATTACTTAAACTAAAAAATACAAGGTTTTTACTTACGTGAAGGGACATCGTGCTAAATCTTCGAGTCTCTGGACAAAGTACCAACATCTATACGGCTAGCAAGACCGGAACATAGAGTAATGATTTAAAATACATTATCCCTAATTCCCGGTCCAACTAGCACATTTTCATTAATTTTTGTCTTCATATGCTGAAATAGGTATATTATTTTGACACTAAAAACAAAACACATTTGAAGATATTAAACGCTTTAAAAGTAATTTTTTTTCTTATAACAATTTACCAGATTCACAATACTATTTTATGTGGGATAAAATTAGTTAGCAAGCGAAAATTTAATCTTAGTTAGAATTTACTGAAATACAAATACCATGCATGCCTTATTTTCTATTAGGAGAAAGCCCTCAAACCCCAGTTTTTGTATACAAACTGCATAAAGTACTTCTACCGATAATGTTATTAATATTAATTACACTGGATTACCAACTTAAAATTTCGCAAAACACCAAAATACAGAAAAACATGCATTAACAAAAAAAAATCACACTTAAAAGTACAACACATCAAAAGTGGAAAATATAATTACCACATAATTATTTTCAATTAGAATTACGGTATCAACTTATATGTAACTAAAATAATAGAAAATATTACACTTAACCTGTACTTGTACACGCGAAATAATAATAAAATTACTCACATAATTAACAAAAGAATGATTGAAGTAAAATCCACGTGCATATCCCTAGTACAGCTGATAAGAAATTTAGAGATAAGAAAGTGCCTTGAGGCTCTACAGAGCCGGCTAAATAACAGTAGGTCAGTTTGCCGATAAGATAAAACCAGGGAGGGTGCTAGGGGAATACCGAATTGTGGGGACACGTGTTTCATTCTACGTTCAAAAATGGGGACTTATGGATTAAGATGTTTACTACTTAAAAACATAATCTAATTTTTACAAACGCATTGGAACTTTGTAAACGATATCTATTGAACACGTATTAAATACATTATGATTATTCTTCTGATCGACATTATATCCTAAATTAATATATTTTATATAGTTTATGAAAATAATGAATCATTAAATTAATTTCTGTGAAACAATTAGCAAAGAGCATTATACTAAAGCATTAAAGCAAATTATTTTTGTTAAGTTTGGATAAATAACAGTAATAAATTATAGGCATTGCAGATGAATGAGTATTCACGTATAAAATAGGTATTAAAATTATTGTTTAAAACAATTTTTAGAATAATAAACTAAAATTTTTATTTAATAAAGTCATAAAATTATTAATGAAAACTTGTTAATAAATTAAACATATCAAAATTTTTACACTCAGTTTTTTTATATACTTAAATTTTACAAAGATATCCTTTTAATAAATTCATAAACTAAAACAATTTTTACAATAATAAACTAAAATTTTTTATTTAATAAAGTCATAAACTGAAATTATTAATGAAAACTTGCTAATAAATTAAACTGATTACTCTAAAAGATAGCTAATCACAACATATATCAGAAAAAATATAAGCAATTATAATACCTGAAAAATACCGGACAACACTCTTGTTGCATGCGGACAAAACATCTGTTTGCACGGCTAAAGAATTCTTAGGTATCCGTTGCAGGAGACCTTACCTACGCCCAACCTACAAACTCTACAAATTTAACGGCAACTAGTTTTTATCTTATCAGGTATCACAGATCAGATAAGAGATAAGGAAGTGACATGCGCAGAAGACGCCTGATAGTGACGTGTGCAAATCTGTGTTGATTTAATATCCGCTAGGTTCGTTGGCAGGATGTACTATTTACATTGAGTGGCAACTCTCAGAACAGGCTAAGACAAGTTAGATGATGCAATATCTACAGGGTTGAGGAAGGTAGAGGGCGCTTGGGTAATCACGTGATTTTTTTAAAGAACCAGTATAGAGACATTTTAGTTAGATAAAGTGGGGAAGTGTGTGTTGCGAGACTCCCTTTACACTGTGTGCGCCTATACTTAAGATGTGTGTTTTAATTGATTTTTCGCCGAGTTTCAAAAATGTCTTTGCTTGAATCGATCGAAAATAACTTTAACATTGAATACACTCCCGAGTTTTATACTCAAAGTGATGCTGATGTGTTGCTGCAAGAAATAATACAATTGCCTTTAGATGTAAAGCCTCTGCAAAGTATTGAAAAGAAAATTTCCCCGTGTTTTATACTGAAAGTGATGTTGACGTGCTACAGCAAGAATTGTTTCAATTACCCCTGCAAAGTAGTGAAAAGAAAATTTCCTCAACCCGTAAAATAATTACTTTTGCTGATGAAGGAATCAATTGCAGTTTACCTGGAGCAACAGTCTCTGTTTACTCTTGGATACCCATTTTGCAAAAAATACGTGAAGATCTACAGAAAGTGACAAATTATGAATTTAATATGGTGCAAGTGAACTTTGGTTCTGAAGAACAACCTAAAATTGAAGACGGCAACTACGAAGATTTTAATCTAGACCTATCATCAGGTGTATGCATTCTAAGTTTTGGATCTAAACGAACTTTGGATTTTAAACCAGCGAACTGTGAAACCACTACCATTAAATTAGAACATGGTTCAATGTGTAAGATATATCCCCCAACCAACAAACTTTTAACGCATGGTATTCCTTCTGAACCTTATGTGACAGACCCGCACATTAACCTAACATTTGCCAAAATGTACATTTATGAGCCTTCCCCGAAAAGGGCAAAGTTGGACAATTGGACGGACGATCTTTACCATAGCTTATATGCTTCTGTAAATAGTACATGGCACTTGGAAAGACTTATCTACGTTTCACTTCACGATGAAAGAACTGACTTGAAGATCTATATTAGACAATTTATTCAGAATACCCAATTAGACTATATACCAACCGGTCAGGGAGTCGTGATGAACCCTTCCACATGGATCGAATTTATTGTAAAACTATTAGATTTTAATATAGGTCATAGCAATAGCTCTTTTATTTGTAATAATCAATTATCTGTATTTAATGACGATGGAAAATGCATCTTACAACAAATTTACAAAATCGGAGATTCATTTACGTTAAATCCAATTTCCTTAACACTTTTAAATGATCAAGTATTAAAACTTTGTAAAATGAGAAATGAAATATTGGAGTGTATTCTAAAAACGCTATATACGACGACCCTGCCTCATTTAATTTTAAAATTAAAGCCGCAAAAATGTAACCGTGAACCCCATTGTACTTATGATGAGGCGAAACAACAATTAATGGATATAGTACATCAGGAAATTTTTAAAAACATAGGCCGGGTTCAAGATCATCCTTCGCAAAGGATACATGCTTGCTCGAATAGAACACATGCTGATGACACAGAGGGTCTTATAAGTAGTAAAGCATGGTTTATGGTCGACATGTCATATATTGCAAGAGAGATATGCGAGAACAAATGTACTTGTCATTATGACGGAGAATTTTTTTCAAACATTTTCATTGAAGACTATATGAAGTATCTTCAAAATGTGCTATTTAATACATTTTTTCAACCGTTTACAGATTTTGCTAATTCCAAGGATGACAAAACATGTGTAATTATGTGATGTTATTGGTGTATAACTAGTATTGCAATTGTAAAAAAATATATTAAAACCATTGTGATTATGTAGAAAAGGTATGCTTGCTTCTACAACAGTAAGATTTTACTGATTTGTGTATGCTTAGTTATAGAATATTCATTGAAAAGTTATTATTTTCTTAATTGTGTAAATAATTTGTGTAATTTAAAATATATTTTTGTAAATAAATAAGTCTAAATACGAAAACTTTTCTGTGTTTTCTTTATGTGTACGTGTGTGTTGATTACTTGCAAAATAAAAATCTATAAAATTTTACTGCAGCAAAAGTGGTAAAGGTAGCATACTTGGTCACGATTTAAGGTTCTCGTTTTATACTTATCTTTTATACACTACAAGGTAGAAAGTTAGAAATTTAACAAAATTTATTGAAGCATGTACTATGGAAACATTAATCTACTACATAGAAATAAAATGTTTTGATTAAAATCATAAACTTAAGTGTGATAGGTAAATTGTGTTACATGAGAATTCCCAAAGTACTAATTTTTTATAAAATGAACTTAGCTAAAAAAGTTAGTTTCCATAATTTTATAACTTAATCGATTTTACAGGTTTTTCAAAAATAAAGTTAAGTGAGATAAAGAAACTTAGTATTTTTAAATAAAGATTTTTTGAGGTGTTCTTTAATGTAAAGATCTTACCACATTTTACTTGAAGTAACAGAATATTTTAAATCAGACACTATGTTTTTAAAACATCAGAGTATTAACTTAGCATATTTTCGTAATTTTTATTAAGTAATGGGCTTGAATATTTTTATGAGAAATATCCACTAAGTGCACATGTTACACATTTTAGTGATTGAGATGGTTATGCTTACAAATTTTAAATAAATATGCTCTTACTTTTATACATGTTACTTGTTCAAACTAAGTATACTTTTGATTCTTGAAGATCTGTACTTTGAAAATTTTATTGAAGTGTTGAACTTTGGTATTTTTCGAATGTTACGAACTTGATACATTTTTTCTGAAGTGCTAGATATGTGAAATTGTCTTTTTAGAAACATTGAATTATTCAACTTAGTGCATTTCAGTTACTCTTTCAAGATAACGGACTTAGAATTTTTTACAAATAGCAAGCTAGTAACTTGCAAATATTTTTAAATAACATTCTTAAAAATTATCAAAGTTGTAACTACTAAAAAGAAATAAACAAATTAAGATATTATTTAAAAATATTAGTTACAACTAGTAGTTACAACTTTGATAATTTTTAAGAATGTTATTTAAAAATATTTGCAAGTTACTAGCTTGCTATTTGTAAAAAATTCTAAGTCCGTTATCTTGAAAGAGTAACTGAAATGCAGTAAGTTGAATAATTCTATGTTTCTAAAAAGACAATTTCACATATCTAGCACTTCAGAAAAAATGTATCAAGTTCGTAACATTCGAAAAATACCAAAGTTCAACACTTCAATAAAATTTTCAAAGTACAGATCTGTTAGTGTATTTCAAGAATCAAAAGTATACTTAGTTTGAACAAGTAACATGTATAAAAGTAAGAGCATATTTATTTAAAATTTGTAAGCATAACCATCTCAATCACTAAAATGTGTAACATGTGCACTTAGTGGATATTTCTCATAAAAATATTCAAGCCCATTACTTAATAAAAATTACGAAAATATGCTAAGTTAATACTCTGATGTTTTAAAAACATAGTGTCTGATTTAAAATATTCTGTTACTTCAAGTAAAATGTGGTAAGATCTTTACATTAAAGAACACCTCAAAAAATCTTTATTTAAAAATACTAAGTTTCTTTATCTCACTTAACTTTATTTTTGAAAAACCTGTAAAATCGATTAAGTTATAAAATTATGGAAACTAACTTTTTTAGCTAAGTTCATTTTATAAAAAATTAGTACTTTGGGAATTCTCATGTAACACAATTTACCTATCACACTTAAGTTTATGATTTTAATCAAAACATTTTATTTCTATGTAGTAGATTAATGTTTCCATAGTACATGCTTCAATAAATTTTGTTAAATTTCTAACTTTCTACCTTGTAGTGTATAAAAGATAAGTATAAAACGAGAACCTTAAATCGTGACCAAGTATGCTACCTTTACCACTTTTGCTGCAGTAAAATTTTATAGATTTTTATTTTGCAAGTAATCAACACACACGTACACATAAAGAAAACACAGAAAAGTTTTCGTATTTAGACTTATTTATTTACAAAAATATATTTTAAATTACACAAATTATTTACACAATTAAGAAAATAATAACTTTTCAATGAATATTCTATAACTAAGCATACACAAATCAGTAAAATCTTACTGTTGTAGAAGCAAGCATACCTTTTCTACATAATCACAATGGTTTTAATATATTTTTTTACAATTGCAATACTAGTTATACACCAATAACATCACATAATTACACATGTTTTGTCATCCTTGGAATTAGCAAAATCTGTAAACGGTTGAAAAAATGTATTAAATAGCACATTTTGAAGATACTTCATATAGTCTTCAATGAAAATGTTTGAAAAAAATTCTCCGTCATAATGACAAGTACATTTGTTCTCGCATATCTCTCTTGCAATATATGACATGTCGACCATAAACCATGCTTTACTACTTATAAGACCCTCTGTGTCATCAGCATGTGTTCTATTCGAGCAAGCATGTATCCTTTGCGAAGGATGATCTTGAACCCGGCCTATGTTTTTAAAAATTTCCTGATGTACTATATCCATTAATTGTTGTTTCGCCTCATCATAAGTACAATGGGGTTCACGGTTACATTTTTGCGGCTTTAATTTTAAAATTAAATGAGGCAGGGTCGTCGTATATAGCGTTTTTAGAATACACTCCAATATTTCATTTCTCATTTTACAAAGTTTTAATACTTGATCATTTAAAAGTGTTAAGGAAATTGGATTTAACGTAAATGAATCTCCGATTTTGTAAATTTGTTGTAAGATGCATTTTCCATCGTCATTAAATACAGATAATTGATTATTACAAATAAAAGAGCTATTGCTATGACCTATATTAAAATCTAATAGTTTTACAATAAATTCGATCCATGTGGAAGGGTTCATCACGACTCCCTGACCGGTTGGTATATAGTCTAATTGGGTATTCTGAATAAATTGTCTAATATAGATCTTCAAGTCAGTTCTTTCATCGTGAAGTGAAACGTAGATAAGTCTTTCCAAGTGCCATGTACTATTTACAGAAGCATATAAGCTATGGTAAAGATCGTCCGTCCAATTGTCCAACTTTGCCCTTTTCGGGGAAGGCTCATAAATGTACATTTTGGCAAATGTTAGGTTAATGTGCGGGTCTGTCACATAAGGTTCAGAAGGAATACCATGCGTTAAAAGTTTGTTGGTTGGGGGATATATCTTACACATTGAACCATGTTCTAATTTAATGGTAGTGGTTTCACAGTTCGCTGGTTTAAAATCCAAAGTTCGTTTAGATCCAAAACTTAGAATGCATACATCTGATGATAGGTCTAGATTAAAATCTTCGTAGTTGCCGTCTTCAATTTTAGGTTGTTCTTCAGAACCAAAGTTCACTTGCACCATATTAAATTCATAATTTGTCACTTTCTGTAGATCTTCACGTATTTTTTGCAAAATGGGTATCCAAGAGTAAACAGAGACTGTTGCTCCAGGTAAACTGCAATTGATTCCTTCATCAGCAAAAGTAATTATTTTACGGGTTGAGGAAATTTTCTTTTCACTACTTTGCAGGGGTAATTGAAACAATTCTTGCTGTAGCACGTCAACATCACTTTCAGTATAAAACACGGGGGAAATTTTCTTTTCAATACTTTGCAGAGGCTTTACATCTAAAGGCAATTGTATTATTTCTTGCAGCAACACATCAGCATCACTTTGAGTATAAAACTCGGGAGTGTATTCAATGTTAAAGTTATTTTCGATCGATTCAAGCAAAGACATTTTTGAAACTCGGCGAAAAATCAATTAAAACACACATCTTAAGTATAGGCGCACACAGTGTAAAGGGAGTCTCGCAACACACACTTCCCCACTTTATCTAACTAAAATGTCTCTATACTGGTTCTTTAAAAAAATCACGTGATTACCCAAGCGCCCTCTACCTTCCTCAACCCTGTAGATATTGCATCATCTAACTTGTCTTAGCCTGTTCCGAGAGTTGCCACTCAATGTAAATAGTACATCCTGCCAACGAACCTAGCGGATATTAAATCAACACAGATTTGCACACGTCACTATCAGGCGTCTTCTGCGCATGTCACTTCCTTATCTCTTATCTGATCTGTGATACCTGATAAGATAAAAACTAGTTGCCGTTAAATTTGTAGAGTTTGTAGGTTGGGCGTAGGTAAGGTCTCCTGCAACGGATACCTAAGAATTCTTTAGCCGTGCAAACAGATGTTTTGTCCGCATGCAACAAGAGTGTTGTCCGGTATTTTTCAGGTATTATAATTGCTTATATTTTTTCTGATATATGTTGTGATTAGCTATCTTTTAGAGTAATCAGTTTAATTTATTAGCAAGTTTTCATTAATAATTTCAGTTTATGACTTTATTAAATAAAAAATTTTAGTTTATTATTGTAAAAATTGTTTTAGTTTATGAATTTATTAAAAGGATATCTTTGTAAAATTTAAGTATATAAAAAAACTGAGTGTAAAAATTTTGATATGTTTAATTTATTAACAAGTTTTCATTAATAATTTTATGACTTTATTAAATAAAAATTTTAGTTTATTATTCTAAAAATTGTTTTAAACAATAATTTTAATACCTATTTTATACGTGAATACTCATTCATCTGCAATGCCTATAATTTATTACTGTTATTTATCCAAACTTAACAAAAATAATTTGCTTTAATGCTTTAGTATAATGCTCTTTGCTAATTGTTTCACAGAAATTAATTTAATGATTCATTATTTTCATAAACTATATAAAATATATTAATTTAGGATATAATGTCGATCAGAAGAATAATCATAATGTATTTAATACGTGTTCAATAGATATCCTTTACAAAGTTCCAATGCGTTTGTAAAAATTAGATTATGTTTTTAAGTAGTAAACATCTTAATCCATAAGTCCCCATTTTTGAACGTAGAATGAAACACGTGTCCCCACAATTCGGTATTCCCCTAGCACCCTCCCTGGTTTTATCTTATCGGCAAACTGACCTACTGTTATTTAGCCGGCTCTGTAGAGCCTCAAGGCACTTTCTTATCTCTAAATTTCTTATCAGCTGTACTAGGGATATGCACGTGGATTTTACTTCAATCATTCTTTTGTTAATTATGTGAGTAATTTTATTATTATTTCGCGTGTACAAGTACAGGTTAAGTGTAATATTTTCTATTATTTTAGTTACATATAAGTTGATACCGTAATTCTAATTGAAAATAATTATGTGGTAATTATATTTTCCACTTTTGATGTGTTGTACTTTTAAGTGTGATTTTTTTTGTTAATGCATGTTTTTCTGTATTTTGGTGTTTTGCGAAATTTTAAGTTGGTAATCCAGTGTAATTAATATTAATAACATTATCGGTAGAAGTACTTTATGCAGTTTGTATACAAAAACTGGGGTTTGAGGGCTTTCTCCTAATAGAAAATAAGGCATGCATGGTATTTGTATTTCAGTAAATTCTAACTAAGATTAAATTTTCGCTTGCTAACTAATTTTATCCCACATAAAATAGTATTGTGAATCTGGTAAATTGTTATAAGAAAAAAAATTACTTTTAAAGCGTTTAATATCTTCAAATGTGTTTTGTTTTTAGTGTCAAAATAATATACCTATTTCAGCATATGAAGACAAAAATTAATGAAAATGTGCTAGTTGGACCGGGAATTAGGGATAATGTATTTTAAATCATTACTCTATGTTCCGGTCTTGCTAGCCGTATAGATGTTGGTACTTTGTCCAGAGACTCGAAGATTTAGCACGATGTCCCTTCACGTAAGTAAAAACCTTGTATTTTTTAGTTTAAGTAATGATTTGTGATTTAAACTATCATTTTATCTAAGTATTGAAAGATATTTTATGTACATGCGGTATACTAAAACGGATCTTCAATTTTTATTTCCAATAGTTCAACTTTCTAACAATGGTACTATCTAGTCTAAAAGTTTGTGCTAGTTATGCTCACCTTTCTATAAAATAGGTTAAGTGCATCAATAAAAATATTAATGCATGTATAAAAATTATGCTTTCATAGTCAAACTGAACTTAGTGTTGCACATAAACAATCTAACTTGTATCGTATTGAAATTCTATAAATCAAGTTATACTACTTGGGATATACAGTAGAAAAGTTTTGTAGGATTACTAAAAATGAAATTTTTTCTCTAATTGATCTATAGAAAATATAAACTAGTATAATCGCTGCCTAAAATTTATCAAAACTGTGTTGGTAAGAAAAAAATGTTTAGATAAATACTTTGTTTGTTTGTGCTTTAAGGCAAACCTGCACGCGGGGGTATCTGCTTAGGATGAGGGTGCCTTGGTAGGAGGACTTTCTAAGGGGATCTAACGCGTATTCACGGATAAATACTTTGAGTATTCATGCATTTCGTATACAAAAACTTGAGTTTTGGGGGATATATGGTTAAAGTGGTTTTCTCGCAATAGAAGATTATATCATTATTTGTAAAATCTTTCTATGGTATAATTTTCTCACTTGCCTAACAGTAGATTAAATTTGTAGAAAATGTATGGGTATCCTAAACCTTACTTTAATGTTAAACGGCTACTTAACAAAAATACGGTATACAAAAATTTAAAACTCTTGATTAAAATTTTTTTCTTGATAAATTAAAAACATTTGATTAAAAAAATTTGTTGTAAAATTAATTATTTACTTAAAATTAAAACTTGGTTAATAAAAAATAAATTTAGAAATGTATTTGTTGTAAAATTATTTAACTTAAAATTAAAACTTGGTTAAAAAAAAATAAATTTAGAAATGTATTTGTTGTAAAATTATTTAACTTAAAATTAAAACTTGGTTAAAAAATAAATTAACTCTTGATTAAAAAAAATATTTGTTGTAAAATTAATTAAAAAAAATTTGTTGTAAAATTATTTAACTTAAAATTAAAACTGTTGGTTAAAAAAATATTTGTTGTAAAATTACTTATTTAACTTAAAATTTAAACTTGGGTAAAAATCTCTTAAGACAAAAAAAAAAAAAAAATGCTTAGATAAAAAAGTTCATACACTATCTAAATTATTTGTAAAAACTATAGGTACTAAAATCGTTCTATGGTATAATTTTCTCACTTCCCTAACAGTAGAAGAAATTTGTAGAAAATGTATGGGTATCCTAAACCCTACTTTAATATTCTAGTAAACTGTTACTTATTAAATATATGCTATAATCTTAAACGGTATACAAAAATTAGAAGTATGTATTAAGCAGCATTTATTCAATTTGCATTGGTTCTATTACTAAATGGTAAAGAAAACTAAATCCTCCTGGGGATGTTGTTCATTTCTTTGCTCCACATAGTTAATTATTATTTAAAGAAACAAAAACAACAACGCGTCTGCTGTGCTACGCCCTGTCTCCATTCATGCGAGGCTAGCGTGACGTGGAAAAGCATAGTAAAAATTTTTATTTGAAATGAGGCGGTAGACGAGTTCTACCGGGCGGCTGGTGGGTCCTCATTTTAGAATAATATTTTTTATTTCAGGTTTAATTCATAAAGTATAGCTTATTTAAAATTATGTCAAAGTCGCTTATTTTGATACTAAATGTTAAAGTCTGAAAAAATTACAAGTCTCCTTATTTGAAAAATTGTTAAAGTCTGAAAATTTTCCAAGTCCTCTTATTTGAGAAAATTGTTAAAAGTCTGATAATTTTTCCAAGTCCTCTTATTTGAGAAAATTGTTAAAAGTCTGATAATTTTTCCAAGTCCCCTTATTTCAAAAATATGTCACAATCTGAAAAAAATTACAAGTCCCCTTATTTGAAAAAAAGGAAAAAAAATTCTTATCAACCCTTCGAACATCCGGTCTTAGCATCCGCTCCCCACATCCGGTCCGACCACGCCCCCCTTCCCCGCTCAACCTCGGGAAAGCACCTGTACGGCGTACCACAGAATTAACAAGGTACCGCATGAGGTGAACTGTCATTTATCTACTACTCATTATATTTTTTAAACAATATGTTATATTTAATTTTGCTATAATTTTTATTTTATTCAATCTTTTAAATTTATTATTATTCAATATATATTTATTATATTAATATACCTGGATATTCTTAAAATTTAATAATATTACCTATTAGTATTTGGCAACTCCTAAACTTTCCTCTTTCCACTTTTACACATTTATTTAGTGGCAACACCATTTTTCACTTTTTACAATTCTTAGCATTGGCAACACATATCAACTGTTCAAAATAAATTTCCATGTGCTCAAGGTTTGGTATGTAAAATTATCTTTCTAATTTTTGTTATCTTTTTGATTTCTTCTTTCCTTTATATAGTAGGGTAGGGCCCAGATGTGTGGAGTTAATATCTCTTCTGATATGCCACACAACCGAAACCCTACTATTTGGTTTACTGTAAATTATAATCCACTGTTTGTGGTCCCTGAAGATGGTGACAGTGGTTATAATTTCCGTTCCATTATACTATCACAATAATTCTTGCACTTTATTTGGTTTCAAAATCTGGTTTCTAATTCTTGATAATAGCTGTTACTTTTCTGCGAGATATGTCTTATTTGTAGTATGTTTTGTGTTTTACTTGTTAGTTATATATATATATATATATATATATGTGAAACCTCTCTGAGCGGCCACCCACCGTACCGAGAATATTTGGCCGCTCGGAGGGGGTGGGCGCTCTCAAGAGTTTTATTTACTATTATAAGATAATTGCTATAATGCGTAATATAAACAAGTCTGGCACATATTCCTTATTTAAAATGAAATATAAAACTTATCTAAGGAGAAAATAGTACTTTATTTAATGCTTTCTTGCATTTTTTTGAAAAAATGATACAATTTGTGTCCGTTTTAAGTTTTTACTTTTCTTTGAAACAACCATTTTTTCTAGTTTGTTTTTTACTTTAAAAATCGGATCTCTAACTGGTTAGTTTGTAACCGCTTCGGAATTTTCGATAATTTCATCGATTTTCCCTAAAGTCGCTTGTGTTGAAAGTTTAGCTTGCTCGCCATTACAAACATCGAGAAATTCCTCGTCAGACACGGAATTAGCCCCTGAAAGGGGGACAAAAATTCATTTGTAGGACAATTTCAATACCTGATTGTCCAAGTGATTACCCATCTTAAGGGTGTGGGGAGAATACAAAAGAGATATAACAGATTCAATTCCATGTATTCCTGGGACTTATATTCGACATAAACCTGACCTTGAGTTTTTCCGCTCAAAATTACAGTATGGAGTGAGTAAAATTTCCTGAAAAATGAGATGGGCGATGAGGTGGCCGTTTAAGGGGGTCGGGTGGTCGCTGATAGAGGTTATTTTAACATCAAGTCTATGAGTCAAAAAATCCGTGCCATGAAAAATTGGCCGTTTAGAGGGGTGACCGCTCGGAGAGGTTTCACTATATATATATATATATATATATATATATATATATATATGCATGTGTGTGTACGGGCACGCATACATGGACTTTCATTTAACCCATTTATGCCTAGCGTCCCTTTTTGGGACGGCATTTTCGCTATTAGTCGAAAGCGTTATTTATTTTTCCCAGCCTTTATTCATGAGTATTGAGCCTCAGCTCCGCACAATATTTTAACATGACCCAGTAGGATGTTGATATTTTGATTTTTATGCAAAATGATTTTAAAATAAATCATTCCTTGTTCAAGAAGTTGACATCAGAAATTTATCTATTATTTCTGTTATCAGTAAAAATCGAAGAAAGTCGCAAAAATATCCAGGCACAAATGGGTTAAAATGACTTTTGCCCCCCCCCCCCCCCAGTTTCAAAGCCCAAGTTACGCCCATGAGAAGAAGTGTCTCCTAGTCAAACAAGAAAAAAGAAAAGTGATCTTACGTTATGGAAAAGGGCCAGAGCAAAATTTCTCAGGTGAGTACCTTGTAATTTGTTTACTTACTATGCTTTCTTTTGGTGTGCCCTCGTTTTTTGATCATAACTTGAAAACGAACATTCAGATTAATGTGAAATTTCAACACTTTGGTAAATGTCAAGAGAAATAAAATTGAGACTTTCGTTCAGCCTAGCCTGTAGAGTATGAAGAAATTATATCCAAAAGTGGAACAGTTTTCAAGCCGGGAAAAGATAACACCGGCTTTGATTGACCAGCAATGCCCTTCCTAAAACCACCTGCACAAAGGCATTTTAAATAAAAAATAAATAAATAAATAAAGATTTTTCATTACGAAAGATAAGAAAAAGGTGTTGGTGGAAAAGGAAATTTTCTATAGATCTGAGGTAGGAGTCAGAAAGCCATTTGTGAAGAGCAAGAGAAATATATTATGAGCAGCAAATTTGAAGTAGTGGTTCCTGGTACTGTGGTGAAGCCTCTAAAACTTCCAGATGTCGAAAACTTGCTAACAAAACATTTCGGACCAAAATGGAGTACTGACGAACGGCCAATTTTTTACAAAAATATCGTGTCACCAGCTGCTCCAGTAGGAAGCAAAGATGATGGAGAAGAAGACATGGATGATCATCATGACGAAATGTGTAAGACTTCAGAAGAAGAAATCCCCACAAGGATCTGAATTTCGCACAGATATATATTTTCTAGTCTTTCGATAATTGTACAATTCACATCTCTCAATATTATGAGTGAGGTGATTTTTTAAATGAGTTTTGAATCGTTGTGATTTAAAAAGTCATTTTTCATTCATTTTCCTGGAGTCCTAGCCTTATAAATATTAAGGTAATTTGAAACACAGTTTTCTTAAACTTCGATTTTAATTTCTGTTAAATGAAATTTAGCTGAATTAAACATTTTTTGTATATTTTCAATTCTAAAAACCTGGTATTTACGCTAAATTTATAAAATTTTAAGTTTTGGTTTGTAGCAAAACCGGCCAACTCCAAAAAAGAAACCTGAATAACTCCCTCCATTCACGTGCCCCTATCACATTATATTGTGCTTTAAAAGACATTGCTCTAATGCCTCTAAAACCAAAGAGTTTTTGGTTCCTATCTCACTTTGGCGAAGTGTGGCAGAAAATGAGCTCTCACAGAAAATTTTGTTTTTTGGAGATGGCCAGTTCTGCAACTAGGCGAAACAATTAGACTGCAACTTGAGGTACGCTCCTGGTTAATCTAAAACAGTCAATAATGTTAATGTGTAATGCGTTTTTTTAAATACAGTAAATGTATGTTTTTATCAAATTTAATAGTAATTTAAATAGGTGATGGAGATGATGGAGAAGATTAATAAGGGATAGAAAAAGATACTGTGTGAGCAAAACAAAGGAATAGTCCACGGCGAAGGTGGGGGTGGGATTACAAGAATAGGCCATAAATTCTGTTGTCTTATTTTTGATTTCACACATTGTTCCCAAGCTCTTATATTTTCTTGTCACTTATTTCTTTATTTCTACTATACAGTAAGACAAATATCGAAGGGGGGGGGGGTGATTTCGTGTGCTTAAATGTATATGGTATTCGGATAATTGGACAGTTCGGAAAATCGGTATTCTATTGTATATACTTCCATCCTTCAAGTTCCACTTGAAGCCGAAATATTTCACTAGATAAACACGCAAAACGCCTTTTGTCGCTAACGCAGAAAACATTATGTCTCGACCCTTAAAGGCCACTGTGCACTTCGAGCGGTTCCCGCCGTACAATGTATTTGTTTGAATGGGAATATTCGGACGCGCTTTACGCCGAGCGACAGTGGACTGTCCTCCACGAACAATAGATGGCGGAAGTGTGGAATCGCAATATTATCCACGGTCCCCAATTACCTTTTGTCGGTTTAATACCGGAGTATCTCCCTCTTTCTCTGCGGTGGGAGAAACTTATTGCTTACAAGTGAGAATTAGCAGTTAAAGTGGCCCCCTACTGGTAGCAGCTAGCGGGAACCACACGATGTAGACAGTGACCTTTAAGCCTTGGTTTCCTGCTGGCGTCCAGCGTCCAGCGACCAGAGTGATTAATGACCTTAGCGGATGCCTCTCGCGTCCAAAGAACGCGTTTATTAAAAGGGGGTTTCCTTCCAGCGTTGAGCGTTGCTGGGGACGTCCAGATCTGGTGGACGCACGAAAGACCCCGGGCGTTTTTTCGCGGTTGACAAATTGGAGCGCTTGCCGACGACGCTTGCAGGAAACCCGGGCTTAAGGCTGTTCCTCGTGTGCGTACGATGTCGCGAACTCTAGTGGTAAATCAATGCATTTTCCCGACGCGTCTCCGAGAAAACTTCTGACCCGTCTCTCCGTTGTGTAGGGGCGTGGTTTTGTGGTTTCAGGTGCTAGCTTTTTTCGGCGGATCCCGACTGGTCATTAAAAGACCACAAATCTTTCAATTACAATGCCCTGCGAGTGAAAATTGACCATTAAAAAACTCCCCTTACCCTCGGGAGGTGCGACAGTTGCCGGCACCATCAGAACGGGCCTTTAAACTTCGATTAGAGTTCTCTCAAGAACACTTGTCAATTCATCACTTTTGTTTCCTTCACTAGACAAGACACTAATATGGTTAAACATGCATCAGTTGAAAATTCTTACAGCATAGAAGAAAAGAAAAAAAAAAGATAGTAGTATTAGATTCTCAAACAATGAAGAAGTCACTCTATTTTCGGGGAAAACGAGAGCTTGAAACATATATTAAATCACTCTATTCTAAACACAGGTTTTCCTTTTCTTGTCTTCTACCGCGCACAACTTTCGCGGCAACAATAAACTATTTTCGTAAAGGGAAAATGCGGTGGTGTTCGATCTTGACTCGTCATTCTACTGCTGGCGATTCCCAACGCAAATTTATTTTTTTGGATGGTCATTCTTTTCCTGGAGGGGAAACTCGTTTTTAAGATGCACTCCGTCTCAAGTAGTTTATTCTGACACAAACCTCTTTTGGTCTTGGGTTTACTTCATTTGAATAGGTATGATTTCATTCTCTATAGTTCCTTAACTGCATAATTTATGAATGTAAGTGAGCCTTTTTCTGCGCATTGAAATTACAGTCGCGCCCGCTCAGTGGAATAGCCAGTTTGCCAGTGAAAATTATTCTAATATGCGGGGATGTTCCATTATCCAGGATCGCATTAACTGTTTACTACGGTTTGGTACATTGAAAATTTATTACATACAGCGGCATATTCTTTTAAGCGATATTCCATTAAGTGGGCTCGACTGTAATTGTTTACATTTGATGTTGAGTTTCCTTATTCGGGTCACTTTCGAAGTTTTTCCATAGACGAAATATTTCAGTAGTGTAACTTGTGATACTAGTCACCAAGGCGGCCATCTTGGCCGCCCCATATACCTTACTGTTCTTTATACTCAGTGCAGTGTTGACTAAATTTCTGGACTCATTTCAATGAAAATCATGCTTCTTTGTTTTAACTACGAAGTTAAATTTATAGGAGGGGACACTTCTCCTAGAAAGTGGGATAACGCCGTTGTTGCGAACGGATGGGGCTAGAAACACTGGGTAACTGAACATATCCTGCTTCGGCGCACCTCAGTTTGTTTATATTTCCATCGAGGTATAGAGGGTGCGGAGTAAATGGAGATCGTCGAAATAGCAGAACTTTAAAAAATTAAACATATAGACGTATGAACGTCGGATATACTAATTTTTGGCTTCAGATGTGTTTTAATTGCATAATTGTCTTAGAATACAATTTCTTAATTAATATAGGCTATAGTTTCGAAGCGAAGTAATAATACGTATGTCGTTGTTATTATTTTGTCCAAAAGCTGTTTTTTTTAAAGAAATACTAGTAAATTTAGAAGAATGCAATATTTAAAAAGTGTTTATTTATAATGAGGATCACTCTCAAAAATCAAAATTTTTGGGGGGTGTCCGGACTCCCTGGACCACCCCCCCTTAAATACTTAATTGTTCATGGTGAGATTCAACTTATTAATTACAGTTTGGACCGAAAAGTAACTTTTATCTTTTTAAACAACGATCGCTTGTGCAAAGCAATCAGTCTACATTTACCTTCGTAATCTTTGTCTATTTATCAATCCCCATGCATTACGTGCACCACACCGCAGAGTCTGTGTCCTCCCCCTTCTCACACGCACACACACACTCTTCCCGATTAGAAGTGCACTTACTAGTTAGAACTTTTTGTAGTGTCGTTAAATAAAAATTCCGCAAAAATATATTTATCATTATATGTTTAAAGAAAAAAAAATTAGTAAAATGTATCTCTCTATTCTAAAAAAAAGTAAAGGCCGCTGCCGCTGGCGCTGTGAAAGCTTGTTGACCTATCTCCTCCTAAACCGTGGGGATTTGAGTTTCGACTAAGGTGCCCACAGATTCGAAAAATTCCGAGGAACCTGCTAAGCTGACTTAAATTTAAAAAATCGCATTATTTTAGAAGATATTAATAAAAAACTGAAAAAATAAACAGAATGGTTGCCAGATTTGACATAAAATCATTCATTCCTTTGCAACAAAGCGTTTCCAAGTATCTAGAATCGCGTGAAATTTACAAACATGAGTTAGAATTACACCCATTTTACGCCAAAATAAAAACTATCTTTCTTCTATATTAATAAAACAATGTGTAAACTGTTAGTTTGTTTGAATGTGTCTCGCGTAGCTCGCAGACGGGTGATCGTAGACCTACCAAATTTTGTACGGAAATTTTCCATGACAGTTCCCGACACACCACGAAGCGATTTTTTCAAAATTCGAAATGTTTTAGGAGATATCGATAAAAAACGTATCGCAAAAGGCTAATTTTTGCTTTCCGCCATTTCGTAATTGTAACCCCACAGTGGAAAAAGCGACGTTTAAGCTTATCTAGGTTGCCACATTCGGCAAGTTTATTAAATGATTCACACTCTTGAAGTAAAAATAAAAGAATAACAATTTTTTTTTGTCTAGATTATTTGTAAGGCTACTTTTAAATTAAAATATCGTGTGCATGGGAAATCAGAGCAGGAATGAAATGTTTTATACTCAAAAGAAACATATTTAGAAATTTTCTGAGACTAAAATGTGCAACTTTTTAATTTGGCGAAAAATTAAACGGTTTTGTGCGATTTTGAGGAGATGATTCTAATGCTTGGCGCAATTTATCGTAATTTATCGTCTGCTGAATACACCTGAGAATAAGT
Organism: Cheiracanthium punctorium; assembly: GCA_038373885.1. Lineage (NCBI taxonomy): Eukaryota > Metazoa > Arthropoda > Arachnida > Araneae > Cheiracanthiidae > Cheiracanthium > Cheiracanthium punctorium. Next base: position 22,113 of record JAWZYV010011239.1, read on the forward strand.
TTTTGAAATTTTCATTCAGTTGGAATTGTGCATTTTTCTGTGCAGCTTTTCTCCATCTATTAATGACTATGTCATTTTATCTCTCATCCCCTTTATTGAAAATTGTATGAAAAACGTGTCCCAAAAATACGACATAAAAGTATGCCACATAATTTTACATATATTTAAATACCATTAGTTCACAACAGCTTTAATCTATTGTTACAATATTTCGTAAGCTACAGAATATGCTTCACATGTATTTTTTACATATATTTAAATACTATTAGTTCACAACAGCTTTAATCTATTGCTACAATATTTCGTAAGCTGTAGAATAGGCATGTGTCAATCGCCAAATAATGAAAAATCCCCATGGGTGGCAAATTCGCAAGGTGTCCAATAGGTTTTACATTATTAGAAATACAGCTGAAACAGATGTTCTGATTTTATTACGCTTTAACTCCTAATTAATATAACTTTTGAATGACAACATTAAATATCATTGTGTTTCTGAGGAGTGCAAATAATTTTTCCAGCGATTATAAGCGGAGTCCGTACTCCAGGTGGAGTATAGCTCAGGATCCGTACAACACGGATTCCCATAACAAAATATCTTCCGTGTTATGAGGGGGAGGGGGTCTACTGTAGTGTGAAGTTTAAATTTTTATGTACCAATGAACATGCAAGAACCAAGCAATGTGTAGCTCAGTAACATTCTATCTGATCCAATCTTCGGGTTTTGTTTGTTGAAATTATGTCTTTTTTACGAATAAGCCTTATTAGGGGCCGAATGCCTCATACGAAAAGCGAGCGTAGCGAGTCTGGGGACCTTGGCCCCTAGTAAGTTTTAAAAGAAACAAAGTAACACCGAAAATAAGCGAAATGTGATGTCCTTAAGCATGCGAGATAAAAAGTCAGTGAAAAACGTGGTAAAAGTCAGGGAAATAAAAGCTTTGAAATCTGTAGAAACCCTGTATTTTTATTTGTTTGTTCATTGATATGATCAGCAGGTTTACGCATGAGCGTTACTAACTACGGATCAGCCTTTTCTGAATGTATGGACAATGATTACCAAATAAAATAAAAAATAAAAAATCTGATGTGGACAACACATGACTTCCTTACACGTCTATTAAATCAAAAATATTTTCAACGCACTTCATGTAAACTTATTTGTTTCAAAGACATAAAATATCAGTAATTGTAAGGTTTAGAGATTTCTAGCCAAATATTTCGATATCGCCAAGCTGAATTCAGTTAGAAAGATTTCCTTCTGACACTTTTTTGGCGATATTTCACCCATTTTAAGTATGGATCAAACAACGACAGATTATCGCCATATTTGGCGATATTTCGCTAGAACTCGCCAAGAACGATGACAAATGGCGATATTGTGGGCATGGACCAAACGACTGACTATCGCCAAATTTGGCGATATTTCTGCAAAACTCGCAAAGGTCGACGACAGACGGCGAGATTTTGGGCATGTACCAAACAATGACTGTCTACAGCATAGGCGTAGAGTTATATGGGCCCGTGGGGCTCGAGCCCCCCCAATAAGTTGTGAATAGGGGCTGAGCCCACCCAATAATTTACCACTAAATACAGAAAACTCATTTATACTAACATAAAAAAAAGGATTTCACGCCATTTACAAACGTTTAAAAAAGGCTTTACTTTTAAAAATTTTCTTCTTTAGATTTCAATCAAGATTTTGTATTCATTGTGACGCCACGTAACACACAATGTTACTATAAGCTGCCCTCGCCAGGCTCTGGTTAATTAAAATCAGATTATACAATGTAAATGAAAAAAAAAAGTTCAGATGGGTCTAAAATGCACTATGTCATCGAAAATGTTTTTTTTTTTTACTTTGCTTCTACTTTTAACTTATAACATGGTAGGAAGATACTAGCATGGATACTTACCTTACCTAGGTGCAGCATTCTATGGACCCATAGAGCTCGAGCGCCTCCAATAATTTACACTTATATATAGTAAGTCATAGCTGCCAACTACTACGGAATAAAATTAACCACTTTTTGTAAACAGTATAATTTTTTAATAATTTTTTTCAAAATAGTAACCAGCTCGCGCGCAGCACAAAAATTTTTCTATATCTTAAGCCGAAAAATCGTGTAGAAAAAGTGGTTAATTATATTCCGTAGTAGTTGGCAGGTATGAGTAAGTTATATGTACGTGAATCAGTGGCGTAGCCAAAAATTTTTCATGGGGGGGGTATTACCCCCTAACCCCCCCTGGCTACGCCACTGATGTGAATATATTTGGTTGAGGGGCCCGGCCCCCCCCCCAATAATTTTGAAAACTTTACGCTTATGGTCTACAGTTGTTATATTGAAGATGTCCACCCTACAAGCAACAATTCCCAGTTTCTGCTCGGCCAACCACCGGCATTCATCGCAACTCATCGCTCACCGAAATTCGGTACTCGGCCCAGACACGGAATTCCATCTAAAAACGATGATTGTTATGTGTGCGGCAGACACTGATCGGTCCGGTACCCATAAAACGATGCTCGGAACGATATCCGGCCTGAGTTATCGGGCCATATGCCTAAATTTGATCAAAATACGCTGAACTGAAAAGAAATTTCGGCCCGCATAACGGCCGAGCGGCATTCAGCCGATGAAAATTGGCGCATGCGCTCTGTTCATGCAACAGTCGAGCGATGGCAACATCCGAGTATCTACCGGCAGGCGCCATGTTTGTTTTCATAAGAATAGGAGACGAAAAAAACTAAAGAAGTTTTTTGGTGGTGATTAGTCTATATTGGTACGTATAACTATCATTTGTAACAAATTTTTGACATTTTTAATATAGTATTAGTCTAACATAAGTAAAATATAAGTTCAAATCTCTGTAATTATTTTTTTCTCTCTTGATACTGTTGCATAACACTAATGGAATAACACTATTTTTTATTAGTATTTATTTCCTATCTTTACACGGTGTACAGTGTGTAATTACACTAGTTCATACAGTTAATCGCTTTTTAGTTTTAAAATATACGGGTAAATTCTTCATTGAATCTAATAAAAAAATGATACTTCCGACCAAAACAAGCTTATTTGGTATTTATGTATTTTACAGTCAGTCAGCCAAAAAGAGCGATTTCGTGTGCGTGTGGAATACGTCAGATTCATTGTTACAATGTAGTGCATTGGTTACTTCCCACACATCGGCACGCCAAGAGATCGCCAACAATTTCACCCCCTTTTCAAGAAGGGCCAGTTAGTGACCCTGCAGATCTAGACTCACGGAAAATATCACGAGGATGGCCCCCGTTCTAAAGAGGGGATGGCAAAAGCGAGAAGATAGCAACCCATAAATTACTCCAGCCAGTGTCATTGTGAAATCCGTGTGTAGTACATGCAACGCTTTGAAGTACAGTATTTTTCAATGAATTTCGTGTATTGATATCAGAGATGTCTAGCAAGGGTATAATAAGAGTTCCTTTATCAGCAGCAATAATTAAAACTTGTCTTTAGAAAAATATTTTAAAACGCTAGAAGCATCGCACTTACTATCGCTTTTTTTGAAAAAAAATTTTTTTTGATATTTTATTCTTTTTTTTTCACGATTTTAAAATTCGCTAATTTTAATTTAAAATGCGTGCGCTCACTGTCTCAGGAAGGAAGAAAAAAAAGAAAAGAAGGGAAATTTGAAGGAAGAAAATTGCGTTAACTATTTACAATTAACAATTTTAACAATTTTAACAATTTACATTAACAATTTTAATGAATAAATATGTAAAAGTAAATTGATCAAATTAAAAGTAGAGTAATTTTAATTTACTTAATTCGATAATCAGACATTTACTTTGATTAGCAGGTAGAAATCACTCGTTTAAAGTGTTTGAAACATAATTTTAGCAGATATTTGTGTTCGTGATTAAAATTAAAAATTGATGTATGAAATCTCCAGTAAAACGCTTAGCCACAATTGGTGTCCCATATTTTAAAATTATGTGAACCCTACAGTGTATTGAATCCAAGTGTGAACCCTATAGTGTATTGAATCCCCTGAGTGTATCCAAGTTACATTTATACGTTTTCAATAATTTGTTCTTAGTTAAATTAATTCAAAGACCGGCATTTGGTGGTTTTATCATTCAAGAAATGAAAGTCCGTTTGCTATTGCTTTTGACGACTCACTTCTGTACAGAGTTGGGCAGTATCGCAAATACATGTATTTGAAATACTATTTTCAAATTACATTTGTATTTTATATTTTCACAAGAAAAGCAAAGTATTTTGAAAATGTATTTTAAAATAAATTTTCAATGTATTTGGTATTTTCAAAATACTGAAAATACATTTTTCATTTTGACGTTAAATTAATCTTACACAAAAAATTAGCTTGGTTTGGGAAAATCAAACAAAAATAATAGAACTGTAATTAATTTTTTCCCAGTTCATGATATAAACAATTCTGTTGCATCTGCAATATTTTAGTGTTATATATGGTAACTAAAGAGGTGTTGAGATTTTTTGCAACGCTTAGGTTATGTTAAACAGGAAGGAGGGAGGAAATCTCACACGCCTATTTAGATCAGTTTAATGATATTCGGGTCTAGGAGGCTTTCTGTATTGCTGATAACTGATTCACAAATGTGAATGCAGCTGAAAAGGGAGAAAAACCATGTTTCAGTAATATTCATTAGATTTCTGAAAAAGAATTTATCAATAATTCCAAATGCGTTACCAAGTTACAGAAAAATAAGCCAGTCAGCATTTCTGAAGTTATATTACCAGATCTATCCAGCTTCCAGTTAAGATGAGTTTGCGAGTCGGGCAATTCTCAGTTGAAAAATTTTCAAATTTTATCTGTAGATGCAAATGAGAAAGTTAAGGAGAAGTGCCAGCTTTGTCAAACCAAAAGGTCTAGCATAAGTGGAACATTCAAAACTACTACAAAGTTTAAAACTCACTTTAAGGTAAAACTTCAATTTTATCACAAAATTGATTAAGCTGAGTTCTTTTGCTCAAATGTTTAATTGAATTCAATAAGTCATAAATATTAATATGCAGGCTTTTCACCGCCTTTTTTTTTTTCAAGTGAGGAAACCTTTTTTAATTGAATGCTCGGCAAGTCATACTTACTTCTCTTTCCATCAAAGCATGTTTGTCCTACAGTATACATATATTTATTTATTTAGTTAGTTTTGTCCTGTTTGGAAATCTAAGTAAACCCTAAGTTTCTTTTATTAATTTTAATTGTTCATCATTTACTTATCTTTTTCTCATCAGATATTTAGAATCATGGATGGATCGTATTCGAGTTCTCCGAAATTTAAACCTCACCATTGATGTATGTATTAAAAAATATTAGATATAGGTTTGAATACGCTTTAAGAGTTTGAACCCTAAATTTACGCTTCTTAACATAATTTAAGGTTTTATTTTATTAGCTTGGATGAAATGAAAATTTCAATAAACTTTTCAATTTTTAATGTTGTTCTTATCAAATTATAAGCAATTTCAGAGTGATACGAGAGAAGTTGACGATAGCGACCGCCCCCCCTCCGAGAAAAAGAAATTAATGTAAAAGATCCTATTTTACTTCCATGAAATGGATGTATATGTCAATCTTCTAACTAACCGCCCCCACCGACGACAAAGTAACCGCCCCCCCCCGACAAACTTGCATTAATCCGCCACTGAAACTTCTACAAATGATGATGAAGATTGGTTTGAATTTAATGACTCCGAACCATATACCAAAAATTCACGAAATGCGGTTGAACTTGAACTGCTAAAGTTTCTTTCCGAAAAATCAAAAGATTTGAAAGTTTTAAATTCATATCCGACAGTAAAAGAACTTTTCATGAAATTCAACACAAGTTTGCCGACTAGTGCTCCTGTCGAAAGACGTTTTTGCTTTACAGGTATTATAAGTGCTCCACAAAGAAATTTACTAAGCGATAATCAGTTCGAAAAACTAGTTTTTTTTAAAGCAAATTATTCTCGTTCTAAATCATAGTGCTTAGAATAACTAACTATGCCATCTTTTAAAAATCTTTTTCAAAATTTCTTTATTAAATTGTATACTGTTAAGTAAATTAATACAATGATACACTTTTCTTTTATAGTAATATATGAATGCATCTTGTGTTTGCGTGATTATGGAAACGCTATACTAGGGCAATCTGCCAAGGATGGGGGGGTGCCTAGGTAGGAGAACTTTCTAAGGGGTTCTAAAGCGTATTCACGTTGCATCTGGAAAAAACCTACCAAAAATCCAGACTGTTAGATCGACAGCTGCTCGATGGGACCCAATCCCGGGACCTTCACTCTTCGGCCGTCTACCATTTTCAGTGACATAACTACTGTGCGATGGTAAGGCTATAAATGTATCTTAAAGCAGAAATATAATTCAACGCATCTTCGTTTAGAAATATATTTGATTTTATATTTCAATTCCATTCATTATCACTGAAAAATAACGTTCAATAAATGCTTGTCACACATTTTTGCTTTCATGCCTTTTAAGATGCAATTTATTCCAGGAAAAACTCATGTATATATGTAAAAAAAAAAAGGTACTATTACATTTGTTTGTTCTTCTTAAAATACACGGGAATAAAATAAACTAGAAGTTTCTGTAGAAAATTTTACTTAATTGAAGTTTTAGACGTATTTCGTGTGTATTACGAAAATACATGTAGTTTGTATTTTTTCAATTTAGAAAGCATTTTGTATTTTGTAATTTTTTGTGTTTGAATAAATGTAATTTGTATTTTGCATCGAAAATACATTCTTTTATGTATTTTGCCCAACTCTGCTTCTGTAGCTGCTTTCAAAGACCATTGCAGAGCAAGCAGTAATTATTTTTATTTCCAACGGAGGGGAGTAGAATACTCCCCTCCGTTGCACTGGAGAGAGTATGAGGGAACGTCCTCTAAGTGAAACTGTACTCCCCCTCTCTATACAACGGGGCATGGGGGGGGAGAAAAGCAATAAATTTTAGGTTTACCCTTGCCGATCTGTGGGAAGATAGGAGTGCATTGCAATCCTTTGGCGAAAAAACTTGTTGGCGTGAATTATCGACGGTAAAATAAGTACCGATTATTTGCATCCGTTGACCATAAAAAAAAGAAAAAAAAATCCAAACGATACGATTACTCGCCAAGATAGTTTCCAAAAGCATAAAGCGCAGATTCTTAGGGTTATGGAAATGAGAAGCTGTACAGCATTGATTTGATATTCAAACGACTGTTTTGTTTCGCTTTATAAACTTCGAAACCCGCGTTGATGAATTTAGATTAGCTTAGAAATAGTATACGTAAATACAGTGATTTTTTTCTTTTTTAAAGCAGACCACTGTTTTTTTTTTTTTTTTTTTTTTTTGAAGCAGAACACTGGTGACACATGATGATTTCAGAACCTGTGGATACTATAAACCAGACTGACACAGGGTGTCCCAGAAAGGTGGTAACGGGCTTTAATTCTTTATCTATTAGAGATAAGTGGACAGCGTAAATTGAGAAAAGTGTTCAAAATAAGGTCGGAAGTAAGACTCCGTTAAAAAAATTCCTCTCGTTAATTTTCAAAAAGTTACACTTTCTACATTTTTATATGACCCTCGTACAAAGCATTCCCATACACTAATGAGGTGATGTACAAAATTTGGGAATTATATTTTTAAAAATTACATTTTAAGATAACCCCTCATCCTAGGATGATCGTCCACCGTTAGCGTTGCCATCACAACACAAACAAACTAACTGACATGAAATAAGTCTTCAGAGGGTTCAAAAGTTGAAAAAAGAAGGGATGTGTAAAAATCCGTCTTTGGGGTCATTTTCTGCATCCCGCACTCTGAATCATGGTAAATTCTGCAAACGCAGAACATGAAAATTGTTATTGCTGCTTCGAAACCCTCTGGCCAACTGCAGAGCGGGATCAGATCCTTTATATAAAACGAAAATGGCCTTAATTGGGCAGCTTCCTTTTTGCTCATCCCCAGTGAGGGGAATACCGACTTATCCCGGGTCTCCCTCCTAAATTTTGAACCAACTTCAGATGACAGCTGGATGACCTAAGAGCTGGATTGGTACCCCAAAGAGAGATATGGATTGAACATGGAAAACATTGAAGTCATGACACATTTTTCGTGCATTAATTCCCTACAGCGTACACGGTTTACATCAGCCTCAGTCGAGAAAGGAGTTTACCCTCCTAGGCACTGGCCAAGCAGGTGCTGCTTCCCTTTCGGAGTTCCAATGGGAACCGAGCTTAACCAACTGTTCTACTGCCAGACACATGAAAAATTTCTTTTACCTAATGTTTTGCTGTCTTTGTGAGTGCATTGGGAAAATAATTCGAGATACCGATGTGTTGGGGAAAACGTAGGAGTCTATTCAGAAAAAAACGTTTTCTAGGGAGTTGAAGTAATAAAAAGGTTGGAAATCCATGATATAGAAATTATGTAAAAAAAACATATGAAACAGACTTACACTGCATTTCCTATTCTTTGTGTAAATTAAGTTCTAAAAATTTTCTTTTTTCCCTTAGAAGCTGCTCATAAAATAAGATGTTTGAAGATGCTGCTGCTAAACTCAAAGAAAATACTTCTTTTGTAAATTGTGATATATTTTTATGTATGATATATTTTGTGTAAAATAATTTCAATAAAGATTTTTGGAATTTACTTTATTTTAAAAATTATTATAGCGATCTTAAGTTTTATGGTCTATGCTTTTTAAAAAATTTATATTTCAAAACTGTAAGCTAGTTCTATAAAGTTCCAGTGGCCCAAAAATCTTTTTTAAATTGTAAGCTAATTCAAGAAAGTTCGGAAAGTCGATTTCCTATCATAAAAAAAGTCCTCATGGGAACTACACAATTTTCTTGTATGGCTGTTAAACTTTACACATTCTTGTTGCACTTCATTTAAATGTGTTGGAAACTGAAATGCGATACTTCAATATCTTGTTAGGCGTAAGAAATATCACCAAGATGAGATTTCAGCATTGAAAACTTATTCCTGGCCGAAAATTTGGCATTTTTCTCTTCTTCCTCAGCTTGGCGACAAACGGCAAGATTTTAAGCATAACCCAAATAGTGACCCCAGCCTGTGGATTGAAATCAAAAATGAAAGTGCAGAACCAAATGTTACGACAGTCTTAAAATACAAAATTTCAACATTCTATGGCTAATAGTTTTTATTTTTATTCGAGATACGTACATATTTTTAGTGCCAAAATTTGTAATATTGCCCCTAAATTTACCATGCTTGGGGACAGTTGTCAATATTTTGGGCATGAGCTAAACAGAGATAGTTCAGGGATTTTAATGTGAAAGGCATGTCCATAGACTT
>JAWZYV010011241.1:0-27914 GCA_038373885.1 Cheiracanthium punctorium
TGAAGCTTTTTCAATTCGATTCTGAAATACGTCTGCAAAACGGTAATCCATCTAGTATACCAAAAAGTAAATGAAAATTTAATATGATTTAATTTTAGAGTAAACTTACATATACTTTTGAAATGCTTAATTAAACTGTCTAATAATTGGTAAAGTGTCCGTAACTAAGGATTTCTGAGCTGTACTAAATTCAACCTATTCTCTGAAGGGCATCAAGTTCGCTTGAAACGTATTTCAATTCCTCCGAATGTAGATAATTGGAAGGAAAACATCAAGAGACTTACAATTACTATAGATTTATGATATCGTATACGCAGATGAAATGGAAATTTTCTTTCAACATATTTGGAAATGTTTAAAAATGTTTGAGGATAAATAATTTTTGATAAATTAAGTTATAAACATCCCCAAGTATTAAGACCGAGAATGATTTTAAAATTTCATTTTATTATTTTTCAATACAGAAATTTTTCTTTGGGGATTCTACTTACCTTTAGTATAAATATTTATTAAATATATTTCAAACAAAATTACTGCATCTTCAAATTATAAAAAAAATCTCAGTTTATGAGTATCGCATATGTAAAAAAGTTTGGGCGTTTTAGAAATGGACGTACTCGCTTTGTGTTTTCCTTGTATGAATTCTCTAGCTAAAATGAAAAATTAAATAAACAGTATAGATATACTATATAAAATTAATTATATAAAACAAATGCTTATTCTTTCATAGTCTTTCTATATTTTCTGAAAAGAAAGGTGAAATTTTCGGACTTCTGCTCAAACAACTAATCACATCGCGTTTAATAAAATAGTACTATGATATAAGATTATCATGTAAGATGCTAATAAAATAAATGTTATAGTGTATTTTTTAATAATTGGACTTACAGTTCAGTCATTTTTCGCAATTTTCATTTGGAATTCCAAGATTAAATACCAGATTCTAAAATTGTGTCTTTAGCACTAGGATGCTAATACGTAAGAAAAGCTTTTCTACGAATAATTGATTGATATTTATATCTCTTGTGATATCTAGCCATGTTATTCACCGAGGAGAAGCAAAGGAATTCTAGAAAAAAATGTTCTTTAGGTCTGTCCAAGATCTGTTTTTTTTCGGGATACTTGATAATTTTTCGAATGACAGAAATAAAATTTAGGAATTCGATAGTTAGATAATTAATTTGAAGGTTTGGCTTTGGTTTCCTTTAAGTTGTTTCAATGCGGATTCTTCAGAGGCAGTGCAATAGAGTAAAAAAAGGTGAAGATAAATTGTGTATTTTATCTGTTTTTTAAGACAGTCAATAATCTGTTTTACACAATAATATTTATTGAATTATTTTATTTTGCTATATTCATGTATAAGAGTGTACTCAATTAACCTTTATGCTATTCGGATGTTAAGTAAGTGCAATTAAAAAAGCTACTAGAAGCTGAAATGGTCTGAATGCATTATGAAACACTATTTCTTAAGTTTACACAATGCACCTACTAATATTTTTTCACAAATATAAACTATAAAAAAACATTGAAACATAAAATAAATAAGGAAATACGTGCGATATAAAATATTGTTGCATGAACAGTAGTTTATGCTGTTTATAGTCTCCTGCTTAATCAAGCTATAATAGAATCCAAAAAAAAGCTGAGTAAAAGGAAATATGCGTTAATTGAATGAGGACTTCCTACCTAAGTGAAATATTTTCCTGTGGAATATAATGTAAGCGCAGAACTCTTTTGTGCATTTTATTTTTACTATGATCATGTTTTGGGGGAATTTTTTGAACTTTGAAACGATAGTTTTATATTTTGTTCCTTTATTCCACAACACATATTTTTAACTTGTTTACATTTCATCTCATAGAACATTCCTGCTCGTTCACACAAAATTAGTTTAAAAAGCTAAATTAATAGGTTCAAAAAATTAAAAGGGAACATGATCGCATTAGTACGAGGAATGAGAGCTTAGATGTTAGTTATAAAGAGAGAAACTTCTTCAACCAGTAAATAGCCCAGGAAGTCATTTTCACACTGCTTGAGTAGTAATTTTGCAAAATCGAAACTTAAGTTTGGTTAGATTGTCAAGAGCAACAGACGATTTTTTTTTTCTTATAATTGAAAGGAAACTGTAGTTACGTCTTTTGCGTCTTCGAAATTGCACTGCAATCCACGCGTGTTATATTTCACGCCTGAAATATCTTAAAATATCCGCACTACTTCCCACTAATTAATACTTTCAAACAATCTTTCTTTTGTAGGAACATTCTGGAAAGAATGTCTTTTGTTTTCTGTTAATGATGTATAAAAAGATATTTTCTTTGAATTGGGATTGGATTTATAGAGCCAATTGTCACGTTGACACAACGTGCATATTTTTTATAAAAAATTATTAATACAAATCTTAATTAATATTGTCTAAATTTAAACTAATAATCTATTTTAAATTTAATTTATAAGTTTTTAACAATAATTCTTTTTAAATCTTTCAAATTTCCTTTCAGCCATTTAATTTGTAAGGCAATAACGCTCTTTCAATCATTTCGATTTCCTGCCTTCTGCTATGCTAATCAAACTTGCAGCTGCAATCTGTTTTATTTATATTTTTTCTTTCCATCCTCTTTTCGCACTTATTCATATGAAAGCTTAACTTGCAGTATTGCACTGCTCCCAGACCGCAGTGTTTGGTTTTTCTTTTTGCTTCTCTGTGTGCAGCTGCATGCATCGAATGTTCTGGAAAAGTCTTTCGTGTTCCTTTTTTTTCTCTCTTACATATGTATCGTGACATACCCCCTGTGCATCCTTGAATAAGAGCAGTTAGTTGTGAGTTAGTAACCAGAGTAGAGCTGCGTTGGAGGTTCGGGCAAACACTTTCCCCTTGGGGATTGTGCCTCTGCCCACCTAGCGTATTAATTATTTTGTAACTATATTTAATCATTTTTAATAGCCAAGAATTTTACGTATATATGTGTACAAAAAGTGAAGAGATAAGTAGTGGAATTTTACTGTGTGAAGTGCTATATATATTGTGTTATGAAGTATAAGAAAGAAAACTGTCGTAAAAGTGTGATTTTCATCTGATTTACGTATCCCGACACTATATGTAAAATTGTGCTGGTTCGAGTTTTATACAGAAACATCTATCGATCTTTTTGCCATCAAGTTTTTTTCTATCTAGTGTAATTTAAGACTATACAGTTAATATATGTGTTCATCTTCACTTCGAGTGAACAAGACGTATTTCTTTTACAGCGTGTGATTGTGATACAACCCTGTTTTCGTCTAGCCTTTTCACTGTCGAGTGTGTATCAGCAACGATTATCTCTTTAATCCAGTGTTCAAACCGTCAACATAAAATATTTCAACCACTATACGAGAGTAGATGAATGTTTCACGGTTACATATTAAATAATGACGGCGTTTTGTCAACTTGCTCAGTGATAATAATCCACAACTACAAGAGTGTCTAATCAATAAATAACCAAATTTATTAATCCAAAATTTCTTCAGTACACCGGGGTAAAATAATCAGGTTTATATTTTACGCAAAAATATTTCTTCTGTACACCAATTAAAGGATTTTTTTGCTTGATGTAAAACATAAGTGCATAAATATAAAGCAAATTTATTTGTAAGGTATGTCTTTATGATTTTTACAGGCAAAATTACGTTAATGCACACAAATTGGATGATCTTAAAAAATGTGAAAACTTTATATTTCTTTATATATAAATTAGCTGTTTGTCCGTCCTTTGCACGTGTAGAACAGCTTCTTTTTTTAAATATCATAAAAACCTTAAATGTACATAATGTTTTTGAGGTACTCCTAATAAAAGGCGATTCCTAAGCACTAATTAGAATCTCTTAGTAAATTAAATAAAATAGCTCAAAAGCCCAAGACTTGCGTTGCGCAGCAAAGAGCTCTAGAATGCAGATGCTATTTTCTCTGCAAGATATTCAACCTGACGCGAAATCCCTATTGTTTAGTTTTTAGTCTACCGCTGTTTTCATCTTATCGCCCAACTCAAGAAAATAAATACTGAATTAACTTTGGCCAACCCGAGAATCAAAACTCGGATTTGCCCTAATACTAAGACTCAAAATTTAATCCTGAAAACTCCCTAATACTAAGCCACAAAATTTATTCATAAAAATAAATGAAACACGATGATGTGTTCATGTTAAATGTTGTAGCATTTAGAAAGAAGGAACAATCAATGTAAATATAATAGCTCACAATATGCTGTGTTAAGAACATTTACGACTTAGACTAGACATTAGACTAATGTAAATGCTAAGTTATTTAACATTTACATTAGTCTAATTTAAAATTTACATTAGTCTGCATTAACACATTTATACTTTAATTTACATTAATACATACCACATTTACATTAGCTTATTTCTATATTTTATAGGGGCGTAACGGCTTTCGTTTTCAAACTAAGATATGTCACCACAGCTCTCAGAATTTCTTACGACTTTGAGACCTGCGCATTTTAATATTCAATAAATGCAACCACGTTTTTAATGCACTTGATTGTGTTATCTATGCACAATCGAGTGTATTTAAATAAAGCAACCCAATAAAACTTCTATTTTTTCTTCTATAACGTTTTATATCCACTGCATTTCATGTTATTTATTTGTCTTGTTCCTCAATATTTGTCTTGTTCATCAATATTCATCAATTGTTTATCAGTATTCATCAATGTATCTTCATCAAGCTTGACGCATTTGCAATATAATTGAAAGCCAATTTTAATTAACAGTGTGTTCAATAGTACTTTTTCTACTAGTGTTAGCAAACGTAAATTATCATTTTCCTTTAAATGCAAATACTTAATACACATATTGATCAGTCGAGTGTGAAATTTAAATCTTGATCTTTCGATTTCCCATTTCAATATATCCTTTCAGCGTTAAGAGATAAATCTTCTGTTAATCAGGGACTTGTGTTTCTTCTTGCTTGTCGCGTTGGCAGGTAAATGGATGAGTTAAAGAATTTCATTGATTCAAACTGTCTGAAACTGAATTAAATGCATCAACAGGGAGAGGGAACGAAATGTTTTTAAACAGATTTTAAACATCTGTAAATAAATCAGAAACGACACGTTTTTATTCTTAGGATAAGCATAATGTACTAAAATATGCATTGTAAATGGTAATTCCAATATTGCTAATGTAGTTGGTAAAAAAATTCTTATTAAATTTTTACAAATCAGATAACAGAAATATATGCATGCTTATTTAAATAAATATAATATATATATATATATATATATATATATACAGAGTGTCCAGCCTTAATGTGACCCAATAGCTAATTCCCGAACCGTTCGGTTTAGATATGCACTTCCAATTTAAAAAATGTTTTAAAAAGGATAAAGAATGTTTTTACGTGCTTTTCGAACCAAAAAACAGATTTAGAAAAAAATTACAAAAATTAAATTTTTATACGGTCCCCAGGTCCTATCACTTATATTTAAGAAATGTTTAAAAAAGGATAAAGAATGTTTTTACGTGTTTATCAGAGTTATGTTATTTAAGAATGTTTATCGCTTATATTTAAGAAAAGATGCAGTACAGAAAAACAAAGTAAACACAAAAAGTTTCATTTTATTACGATAAAAACTGACCCAGTTATGGAACTTTGAAAATCATACATTTCATCCATTTTCTCGCCAATTTCAAGAAGCTAGTAAGGGACCGTCTCCAAAGTGAAATTAATTGGAACTCTGCCAGGAAACTTTCGCTCTTGCACGTCACTCTTATATAAACCGTTTTTAAATTTAAAAGTACATACATTACGTTAATATTACAATAATTGAGTACTTAAACAAAATTTATTCTGTGTACGAGTAAAACATAGATAAAATAAAATATTTTGGACGAAGAAAACATTTCAAAAGCAGTTCCAAAAAAATAGACTTATTTGCCTGCGGCTTCAGACTAATTTGCTGCGATACTGATCATGGCGAACGTAAAAAATCTGTTGTGTAGTCGCTTGCAATTGCATACAGCCGTATTCTAATATTACGAATTCTAGTATGGGAGAACGAGATGTATACAACTGGTCTCCAGGCGCCAGGACTGGACGATAAGAAAATGCACCGTACGTATGTAATATGTTCCACACCGTCGATTTTTGAGTAGGAACAAGCCTTACTAATATCCTGGACACTACTTTCAGGATGAGCCAGGGCATATCCTAGAACATCCTCAGCGGGTATCCGCAAGCTTGAAGGTGTGGCACGAGAGAAGGGAATACGTCTATGACAACTCCCAGTTCTATGCAAGCGTTGAACAGCACGGGCAATTGTACAATAAGATAGATGTCTTCGACTGGGAAATTTAATGCCATAAAGTCTTGCGCCTCTCTCTTATTTCGATTACACTGCCCATACAACAGTACCATTTCGCAGTATTCTTCATTTGTATACATCTCTTTCTCCTGTACTAGAATTCGTAATATTAGAATACGACTGTATGCAATTGCAAGCGACTACACAACATATTTTTAACGTTTGCTATGATCAGTACCGCAGCAAATCAGTCTGAAGCCGCAGACAAATAAGTCTAAGTTTTTGGAACTGCTTTTGAAAAGTTTTCTTCGTCCAAAATATTTTATTTTATCTATGTTTTACACATACACAGAATAAATTTTGTTTCTTAAGTACTCAGTTATTGTAATATTAACGTAATGTGTTTAAAAACGATTTACATAAGAGTGACGTGCAAGAGCGAATGTTTCCTGGCAGAGTTCCAATTAATTTCACTTTGGAGACGGTCCCTTACTAGCTTCTTGAAATTGGCCGAGAAAATGGATGAAATGTATGATTTTCAAAGTTCCATAACTGGGTCAGTTTTTATCGTAATAAAATGAACCTTTTTGTGTTTACTTTGTTTTTCTGTACTGCATCTTTTCTTAAATATAAGTGATAGGACCTGGGGACCGTATAAAAATTTAATTTTTGTAATTTTTTTCTAAATGGGTTTTTTGGTTCGAAAAGCACGTAAAAACATTCTTTACCTTTTTTAAAACATTTTTCAAATTGGAAGTGCATATCTAAACCGAATGGTTCACATTAAGGCTGGACACCCTGTATAACCTGTAAAACTAAAAATACTTTCAAAATTCCAATTTTCAGATTTTTCAAAAATATGTATTTCTTAGCAACTTTTGTTTTTCAATAAAATACTTGATTGAGGATCTAAATTAATTAAAAGACAATTTATATATATCTTTTGGCACAGTCGCAATGATCTCTTCGGAATTTCCAGCCATCTGGTATCTGACATTTTAACAGCCAATAAGTGCAAAAGGTTGAGACCTTGTGAACGGAATTGAGACATGTGACTTTTGCTATAAAAACAGTAGTAAATGGAGAAAAGCAAATTTGTATGTCACCTCTAAATTAAAAGATCTCTTTGAGGTTCAGCTAAAATTTTAAATTAAATAGTAATTCGACTGAAGGATATTTTATTCAGTTTACACGTCAGTCGTACGGTCAAAGACGTCTTCGAGTTTGTTACTACGAAGAATGTTGAAGAGTATAAATTAGAATATCTTGGAAGGGAGAGATTTATAAAGTCAAATTGATTGTATTCATTTTTTTTAATTTTCACTATAAATTAATCTTCTTAATGGATCTTGTATTCTGAAAAATGTATAGCCGTCATTAAAAAGGGATAGAATCTGTGCTTTCTTTACTTCCAAGAAGCCTTTCAAAGGGCAGTCAGTTACTTAATGGATGTTTATTAAAAGTACAGTATTTAAGATGAAGTATTGGAAAAGTTTGTAGATATAAGAGAAATGGACCGTGATTCGTTTAAAGAAAGACACATTTGAGTCACATAAAGGTAAATTAAAAAAGAATCCTAATTTTCACTATTCAGCCACCTTTTTAAGGCTAACGTTCGTGAATTTAACCCATTTATTTGCCTGATCTTTGATTTAAACATTAAATATGTCTTGTGCACAGAAAAATGGCAAAAAGTGGGTATGAGAATTTTTTTAAGAATTTGAAAGAGCCTACGTTGGGTTGGTTAAGTCAGATGTCAAAGTAGATCATGCGGTCTGCTTAAGTATACTATTAATAAAAGTGGTTAACATATCACCATAAAATGAGCTAAATTAGCTTCATCATTTCTGTGCAGAAACATTGAACCATAATATGGTGCTTAAACTGATGAATGAAACCAAACGTTTCTCAATAGAAATGATGCTGCTAATTTAGCTCCATTTTCTGGTGAACGTGTAGTTACTTCCGAAAATAGTGTAGTTTATCTGCCATATTGCTGCAGCGGTCAATCTTTATCCAATTTAGAAAAAAATGTTTGTTTGAAATGTAAACTCTACGAAGTATCCAGGTTAATGAGTATTTTCACAAATTTTATAAAAGCAATCGAGCTGAGGTTTTGTCTTTAAAAACTATTGTTGAATTATCTTACGTTCTTTGAAGCCATTTATTGAGTGTAAAATTTCAAGAGTTTTACCTTTAAAAATTGATTTTCTGAATGTCTAGTTTCCTCTTTTATTTGTGAATCAGTATATTTCCCCTGAAGGCACGGAAAGCAAAGCTCGTTACAGTTGAAAAATTAGGATATGCAAATGGTATCCTGCTGAATATTAGCAAACACAAATTTCCATCCGTATAGATGAGGATTTTCATTTGCTGCCTGAGTTTTTCTGAAGATGTGGGAGCCTAGAAGAAGCCGGATGTTGGATATAAGGTTTTTGATGGAATTTCAACAGGGCGTAAAGTGTTTATCTGCAATGAAAAATGTTGAATTTACTCTTGCATGATGGGATTTTAAGATAATTTTCCCATTGAAAGGGGGCGGGGGATATACGTGTTAAAAAGTGTCGAGGTGGGTGTTTTCTTGCATTCACGAGGAATAAAAAAAAGGAATGCCCGTTGTAGGGGATGGTTGAATTTGATTTAAATTGTATTGAAATATTTGGGTAATAGCACGGATTTACATAAATTTCTATTCGTTTAGTTATTAATTTACTTTAGGTTTTCATAACATGTTAGTTCCCTTAGCGAAGTCGAATTTCAAAAGATTCAGAAGACTTCTTGTGAATCCCTTTTAATTGTATATTGGCCATCTATGAAAATATGTTTATATGGATACGCCATATAAAATTAAAACTTTATATTTAAATGTGGTTGCTATTAAAATTTGTATGGTGCCTAAAACGTATATTGGAAAATACTACTCTAAAGATAAAGGTGTTCCAGATATTGCGATTAAAATGCAATATCAGACAAAAGTGATAAACATACTTAAAAATAGAAGGTAGACAACACCTAAGAATTTCTAAAAGAATGAGAGAAAAAAATTATAATTCAAATGTATTATTAGTAGACAACCTCAACATGCGTATTTTCACTTAGAATGAACATGCGACTACTTATATATAAGTAAATGTATAAATTCGTGCACGTACTGTATGCACTTCCCCATGTAGCACGTTTTAAAAGTAATGTGAGCACATACTTAATTATTCGGCCTCAGCTAATACTTGGCCTGTCCTTTTTTTTTAAATTATCGTAACTAATACAGAAATACGATGTATTCAGTATTAGTAACTTCTTAGTAAGAAAGAATAGTCGTAAAGAATAGTATTCGGTATTAGTGTATTCAGTATTAGTGTTTTCTACCTTACCATGGTCATGATTTTAAAGATTTACTTATTCTGGATGTATATCCTCATTTTCGTTCATAGCATGGTAGTGCTAACAATTTTGGAGACTTATAGAATATACTATCTTTAGAATATTTTATCGTTCATGAAATAATAATTTTAAAACAATGTTTTGTGATGAGAAATCTTTCTTGAACATGAGTCTGTAACGATTTATATTTAATAATTAAATATAAATCGAAAAATCATTTTATCATTAAATATAATATTTAATATATAATATAATTTTAGTAATACTTAAGCATTTGCTTCAAGTTAGATACTCCTTATTTAGTCAATATAAATACTCTCCAGTTTCGAATGATAACTGTAAACTCATTTCCTACCTACTGACATTACGTTTCATTTTTTATAAAAGTTTACAAAAAGACATGCATTTGTTTTCACAAAAACACTAATAGAGTTGTAAGAATTTTTCGAAAGGAGTTACAATATCACTATTGCTTATTAAATATGCACTATGTAGCATTCATTTCTAGGCAACAATTTCCATATTTTACCAGAATGTAACAATTTGGAAAAGAAATTATAGAAATAAATTTTACTTAACTGTGTCACTTTGTTCTACACAGTTTTTCGTTTTTGATATAGAAAGGAACGCTAATGTACGCCAGTAACCATCGATTAGAGTCAGAGCTGTTATTTTGCCACCTCTGATTCTTACTTACGGATGCATCGAAAAAGTTGGCACAACGAAGGGCGTTAAGAAGCGTTCTTTAATCGATGATTTTTGAATGACTCATCTTTCTTGTTATAATTTTCACGAATTTTTATGTTTTTAATCTTCAAATTTTCACGTTCTCAGCTTTCAGCCCTTTAGGATCAGAAAAGAAATGCCATGAAATTAAAATTAGTCCCATAATATCTATTATTATTATTATTATTATTATAAATACCAAACAATCTTTAGTAAATTTCATTTGCTGGTGAATATAAAAAATTATATCTCGAAAAATATGAAGTCTCAAAGATTTATTTTCGAAAAATCATGTTAAAACTGCCTGAAAGGAAGTTCTGTAATATATCTTATCAATCATCACACGCGTTTTAAAACTCATTTACTTTTGTAACTTTACCCCATCCGTGACAAGTACAAGCTAGCTGTTCTATAGCCTTTGTGTAAAATTTTACTGCGGTAATGTAAATCAAACTTAATTTATTTTATGGCCTTTTAAACTTTATCATTCATCACACATAATACATAAAAGAACCAACGTAATGTGAAAACACTTGAGGCCTCGCTTTTATTTTCTCGCCCAGCACATTAGATGTTATTGAGCACGCGGGGTTTCATGAATAGGCACAGAAATCGTATATCAGAATTTATCTTGTCACATGCTTTTTTTATTTTGTTAGGAACGAAAAAACTCTTTTATTCGCATAACTTTTATTATTCTTGTTTTTTGGCAGAAATTGCCACAGAAAATAAGTTATTTCCTTTCATTTCGCAGCAATTTCTTTCATTATTTTATGAAGCAAAATTTTATTTCTTCGTGAATTTATGGGAGATAGTAAGCGAAAAATTACTCGAGCACAAAAACGTGGAATAAGTTTTACTCTTCAATGTTTCTGCAATTTTTTGTACCTAATTTATGAGGGTGATGTTGTCCCTTAAAGTAAATTCTATTAAAAAAATTATATTGCGTTGTTATTTAAGAAACGTAAGATTCTAAATTAACTTTATTATCTTAAAAATACATTCTATACTTTCAGGAAAAAAATATTTTTAATTGCTCAAAAGCTTTGAACTGTTTATTTCTCACTCTTGAAAAAGTAGTATAACTAATCATGCAAACTTTAGCAATATTTTAATTCTTTAACATTTTGTATCCTCAAAAATTCTTTTACCTCTCTTTGAAGTAAAAAAGAACATTTTTAAAACTGCAATATAAAATTAAGACAAACGCAATTTATAAATAACTGTTTGCAGATATGAATATGCACATATTTCGATTAATTTTCTAACCATGAATAACGATACAAAATACCTGCAGATGGACAGAGTTAAATAAGTATAGGTAAGTAATGTTAAAAAGTTTACAGTGATCAAGATTTGGAAGGATTTTAGCGGTAAGCTATCAGCATTTTTATAGTTAAATAACATTGGAAAAAATAACAATTTCCTTTAAATTATTGAAATCCTCAGAATTACACTTTTTTTAATAAGTGCGAAAAAAGGGACATATTTTTGCTATAGGCACTCTTGAATTCTCTATATAGTGTCCTTTCAATGAAAGTTATTTTGTAATATGTAAGACAGTACTTCAATAATGAAAAAAATGTGAAAGATTCGACATTTTCACTTTATCTGTTAAAGGAAAGTGCTTTTCGGTTATATGAATTTGATTTTAAAATGTAATATTAAAAGCCTTACTTTATAATCTGGTATACACGCTATTTTAATTGATAGTTCATCACTTAAATGAGAGATTGAGTTTGAAACAATTTTTCATAAATTTATTTATTTATTATTAACTGATTCTTGCTGCATGTTTTTTTTTTTTTTTTTTTTTTTTTTTTTAGAATTCGTATTAATATTTTTGTCTAATTGAATAAACTTTTATAGTAGAAAATGACGATGAGGTGAATGTGATTTCATGAAGAGCGGTGAATGTAATTTCATGAAGTTTTAATTACAGATACAAAGAATATAGAGGTAGAAACTCTTGTTTCATAAAATCTGTATGTGAACTATTTAATTTTGGGTACACTTCCTGCAAAAATAACTGCTTTGAAAATTTTGATGAGATTGCATTACGATTTTATTTACGAAAATGGTGTTTCATGTTAAAGTGCTACATAAAAAAAAAAATCAATTTTCCAGAGATAGCTCACAACGGTTTTGTAGATTCTGGAAATATACTCACAAGCAAATGTAAGTTTAGGTTTATGCATGATACTTACTATCAAATAAAAAATGATAATAATAATTTCGTACGTTTTTTGTAGTATTAAACAAATTTATTTGTTTGAACTGTTCCTATTATTTTATACATCTTTAAAATATGCTGCCTAACTGCAAACACTTCATAATTAAACACGTATTGTAGCAGAATACTCTTCCTGGGTTCGTCGGTTTAAAGTCCAGTTGATGTAGAAGTAAAGAGTCCGCTTGTCAGGATGGAAAACGAATTTTATTGATTCTGGAACTTCATCGAATAATCAGCTGTACAAAAATCACAAGAACAGTCAGACAATCATGTGCTTGTAACAGTACGCTTAGTACAAAATCTTTCACAAATGCTGAATTTATCACAGAAAATAAAACACACCCACAGGCCAAAATTCAGTGGAGGTATACGAGTGATTTCGTAAATAGTTCATCTAGACTCAGCAATGAAGAATTTACTCACAGCATTTAAAAAAAAAAGCTTGAAAAGGCCAGCGAAAATACTGCTTCTACAGCGTCAATACAAAGCCTTAAGCTTTCACGGACATCTGCTCTCTTGGTGTAAGCAGAAGCAAGACTCACTGAAATGGACTACCAGTTCCCCTTTTATAGTTGACGCTGAAGCTATTAGAAATTTTCCGAGGGTTCCCCTTAAAGCGCTACTTTTGATTACGCCATAGTAATACAGCTGAATCATCAGGCTATAATGTCATTTTAATGCAGAAAAACTTACTTTACGAACCCCATTGAAAATCGCGCCAAATGACCAAAATGCCGCCAAATTTGGCGCCAAAAATAAGTCCCAAAAAGTGAGGTTAGCGTAGGCCTAGGACTGATATTTCTCGACATTTCTAGAAACGCTATGCTAATTAATGGGGAACCCAAACCTCTGCATATCGCGTTCTAGTTGACCGATTTTGATGCAACCAAAAGCAAAATTTTACTATTTGACACAGAGAATACGATTTTTAAACTATTTTAAAGCCCAGAACAGCGGGCTTTCGCCGAAAATTGGTAACAATATGTAAAGATTAAATTACGTCAAATGTTGCCCCACATGGGTTAGGCATGATTAGAAATGCTTTAGTTTTTTTTTCTTTTTTTTAAGACACATTATTTTTTTCCATAAAACTATTAAATAATCCTACTATACAGTTACGATAAACTCACCGACTTTGTCATAGTTCCAGCTCAACTAATTGAAAACAAATCTGAATCAAACAAAATGATTTCCTTTGTATGAGGCATTAATATAAAAGGGGCTTTTACCGTCATTAATCAAAACAGATAAAAAGTTATTGTCCAAAAACGTAAATTTGTTCACACCGTTTGTGAGATGGGCTTAAAATTTTTCACAATCATGTAAAAAAATACAAAAAATAATCTGCGCTATTTTAAAAGTTGGAAAATCCAGCGGTCCCCTATCTTTTAAGCGATTTTTCGGTATTTTCAGCTCCATTTTAGCACCGAAAGTTACACAAGTTATTCATTTGGATGACAAAATTAGGCGCCGCAAGTAATATGACGTCATATTGAAATCACGGTTTTGGATGGAAAATTACGCGATTGCAATCCGCTTAAAATAGTTTTTCAATATTTTTCTTTCTTTTTTTCACAAACAAAATGATTTCCTCTGCATGAGGCATTAATATAAAAGGGGCTGTCCGCCCCCCCCAAAAAAATGTAATCTTTCAAATGCGAAAATTTTCCGCACGTTTTCAAAGGGGAATGTATATTCGATACCAGTATGCAGTAAAAACTGAATAAGAAGTCATTTATTTTAGGAGGAAGAACTTTAAATAACTTTAGTGTAGACCTGTTTTAGTCATTTTTTTCTAGCTCTCGTTGTAATTGCTTTCACAACAGACATTAACTTCTAGTATGATTAGAAAACACATAATTTCTCTCTCTCATATATATATATATATATATATATATATATGTGGGATGAGGTTAGTCACTGACTCCAATAAACTCACTGGTTTTATTTAAAACGAGACCTGTCATGATCTTAAAGTGCATAGCAAAAAGTTGCACGCACAAAATTTATTAACTACGTGAAAATATAAAGATTGGGTTGTTCTATAGATTTTGAGTGTGTGTATAGCATAAGTGCTGTTTAGCCAAAAGGGCTTGTTTGATAATTAAAAAGTATTTTTTTTTATTAGTTTATTTATTTAACTGTAATCAGCCTTCAGCTTCCTACAAATGGGGGCTCTTTACCGGGATTGATTTACGGACTAACGTTGAGTAATGTTTGCAGCATTTCAACCATTGAGTAATCCAAGGAACTGTGAGTAAAAATTTTATTATATCTTAAAAGAAGAAGTTTATTAAGAAAATATGTCTTGCTTAACGAAAGCCAAGAAATGTGATTTGTTATCATTATGCGAAGAGTTAGGTATCAATGTTCTGCCAAATACAAAAGTACCTGCGCTTTTAAAGTTAATTAAAGACTCTGAGGATTTTGATGAAGATTTTGTCAAATCTCGCCTTAATGTCATAAGAGAAGAAAGAGAAATGGCAATCGCAAGAGAGAGGGAAGAAAGTGAAATAGCAATCGCAAGGGAAGAAAGAGAATTTGAGTTACGACGGTTAGAAATTACTTGTAGACGAGAAACCACAATAGAAAATCCGCTTGAGTCTAATAATGAGAATAGAAAACAAACTCCGCAAAATATTATGACGCGATTCGACGGATCGGGAGATATTAGTATTTATCTAGCACTATTCGAAAAACAAATCGGCCGATTAGACATACCTAAAAATAATTGGGTAATGCATTTATTAAGTTTGTTACCATTAGAATTCGTAAATATAATATCGAGAGAATCGGATCCCTTAGCAGATGATTACGATCACGTGAAAAATCTTATTTTAAAGCGTTTTAAGTTAACGGCAGAAGAATTTCGGCAGAAGTTTATCTCTCACAAGAAACAACAGTCCGCCAATTGGCGAGATTTTGCTTTCGAGCTTCGTAACTATTTCGATGAGTGGATTCACGGTATGGAGGTTGGCGATTTTGAAAATCTGAAGGAATTAATTATAACGGATCGCATAAAACAGAGTTTGCCGTATGACATTCAAGAACATTTCATTGATGACCTCCGAAGTATTAAAAAAGTTGATGTGTTAGTAAACAAGCTAGATGATTATTAAGCCGCAAGGCGTAGTTTCAAGAAGGGTATTAATCGAAGTACAAATAATTTTGAAATGACTAATAAAAGATCCTACATGAAGGAATCGGATAATGAACAGTATTTTAGTCGTGTCCAAAATAATAATAAATCCAGGTATTCAAATGGCGCGAATAATTCAAATGTTGACTGTGCGATAAAAAATAGGGACAGATCAAAAATTAAGTGCTTCGCCTGTAATCTCTACGGCCATGTTGCTTCTCAATGTTTAAATAGAAAAAATGATTGCCAAATTTCCCGCCATGATTCTCGACAAAATAAAAATTTCAACCAAGTATCCACTTCACATACCAAAAAGGAAGCTAACTTCTATAACTCTATGTCAAATTCCAATAGGATGGAAAAAGATATTCAAATTAACGGCAAGAATGCAAGATGTTTGATCGATACTGGAAGCGAATTGAACCTTGTGAATTACGAAACTTATGTAAAAATTGGCTCTTCAAAACTATTTTCTGATGATGTAAAAATATCAGGTATCGCCAAAGAAGTAGTACAACCATTAGGTTATTTTCCAATGGAATTGTGTATCAATAATATTACAATTTCTGCTACTGCTTACGTTATGAAAGATCTCGCGCATAAAATTGTTTTAAGAGTCGACGTAATCAACAAATTAAATTTATCTATCGATGAAAATGGATTAAAGGTATTAGGCAAGCGCGAAAATGTTTGGATCGGCTACATTAAAGTAGTAAAAGAATTTGTAACTGGATATAAGGAATCGCCTAGAATTCAGAGTATTGAAAATAAAAACACTTTTCAAATAAATCAACTGTTGACGCATCAATATTTGCCTAATTAAACGGAGTCAAGCGAAAATACTTGTATAAAAAAATCTTATATAAAAATCACGAGAGTAGTGTAAACAAGGTCTTAAATGAGAATCAAGTTTTCTTTGAGAGCAAGGGGAAAGAATTTGAAAATGAAGGGTTACCATAAAATAATTTTTTGATTAATCTATCCGAAGCTGTAAGCTCTGAAGAAATAGATTTGAGTCATTTGATTAAGTTAGATTGTAAAGAAGAAATCAGGAAGTTGATTGCAGATTACAAACCAAGAAAAACGAAGACTGCTGAACTGAAGTTGAGCATAATTTTAACTGACGATATACCTGTGAGCGAGCGTCCACGAAGATTTCCTTTGAAAGAACAGAAAATAATAGAAGATCAAATTCATGAATGGTTAATGGATGGGATAATTAGACCTAGTTATTCTGATTATGCTGCACCAGTGGTGTTATGTAAAAAAAAAGATAACTCGTATAGGTTGTGTGTAGATTATCGAAAATTAAATCGGAAGATCGTTAAAGACCGTTTCCCTTTACCATTAATTGAAGACGTATTAGATCACTTGGAGAAGGCGAAAGTTTTTACAACTTTAGATCTGAAAAACGGATTTTTTCACGTCGAAATAGATGAGAAGAGCAGAAAATATACTGCATTTGTTACACATAATGGGGAATATGAATTTTTAAAATGTCCTTTCGGGTTAAGCACATCACCAAGTCAATTTCAACGATTCATAAATAGAGTTTTCAGGGAGTTGCTGCGTAAAAATACTATTGTTATTTACATGGATGATATAATCATTCCATCCCAAGATGAAGAGGAAGGAATTGAAAAGTTAAAGAGAGTGCTGACTGTTGCCTCTGAATACGGGTTGGACATCAATTTTAAAAAGTGTCAGTTTTTTAAAAGAAAAGTTGAATTTCTCGGTTATGTCGTTGAAGACGTAACGATACAACCTTCACCCAATAAGTCATTAGCCGTTCAAAGGTTTCCTCAACCTAAATCCATTAAGCAAGTTCAGTCATTTCTAGGGTTAAGTGGATATTTTCGCAAGTTTATACCCAAATATGCCCAGATAGCCAGAGCATTGAGTGATCTACTACGAAAAGGCTCCACATTTGAGTTTGGTCCTGAACAAGAAGAAGCATTTAACAAATTGAAAGAAATGTTGTCCCAAAAGCAAGTATTACATTTGTTTAAACAAGGATCTCCATTAGAATTGCACACTGACGCAAGCAGCCATGGTTTTGGTGCTGTATTACTACAGAAAGGAGATGATGAAAAATTTCCTCCTATACAATATATGAGTAAGAAGACAACTTCTCAACAAGAAAAGTATTGCAGTTATGAATTAGAGGTACTCGCAATAATCGAAGCCCTAAAAAAATTCAGAAACTATCTGTTAGGTTCAAAATTCAAGATCATTACTGATTGTCAGGCATTTCAGAAAACGTTGAACAAAAAGGAATTAGCGGCAAGAGTTGCCAGATGGGTTTTATTCCTAGAAGACTTTGATTATGAAATCGAACATCGAACAGCAGATCGAATGAAACATGTGGATGCACTGAGTCGAAACACTGTTCTGATCATCACTAGATCTTTAGATGGGGTAACAGCCAAAATTATCGCTTCACAAGAGCAAGATGAACATATAAAAACAATAAAAACCTTTGTTGACAAGGGAGAAGAAAACGGTTACTTCCTTGAGAATAATGCGTTATACAAGTGGGAAAATGGAAGAGAGTTGCTAGTAGTACCTGAAGAAATGCAAAATGAAATCATTAAAAAGATGCATAACAGAGGTCAGTTTGCTGTCTCCAAAACAGAAGAATTAGTAAAGCAAGAGTTCTTCCAAAATTGAGAAAACAAGTCGAGAGGGTAATAGCAAACTGTATTGACTGCATTTTACACAATAGAAAACGCGGTAAAACCGAAGGATTTTTGAATCCAATTCCAAAAGAAAACTTGCCCTTAAGCACCTACCATATTGATCACATTGGCCCATTGCCATCTACTGACAAAAGATATCAGTATATTTTCACAGTAACAGATGCTTTCACGAAGTTTACGTGGTTTTATCCTGTTAAGTCTACATCAGCCAAAGAAGTCATAGACAAACTGAAACTACAACAAGTAGTGTTCGGCAATCCTTCAAGAAAAATATCCGCATTCACATCTAAAGAATTTGAAGAATATTGTGCAGAGCAAAGTATCGAACACATAAAGATAACGACCGGATTGATAAAGATAACGACCGGATAGGGAACGGACAGGTCGAAAGAACGCATGCCATCTTGATTCCAGTCCTGTCAAAACTTTCTAAAGAAGACAGTTCAAAGTGGTACAAGTACGTAGCCGACGTACAGAGAATTATCAATAGTTCTACCACAAGCAGTACGAAATTCACTCCTTTTGAATTATTGATAGGAATTAAAATGAAAGATAAGAATGACTTGAGAATTAAGGAGATATTAGAAGATGAATATATGAACTACATGATGAAAGAACGAGAAGATATGAGAGAAGAAGCGAGGAAAAACATCATGAAAATTCAAGAAGAAAATAAGAGACAATTTAATAAGTGGAAAGGAATCAAAGAAGTATAAAGTTGGTGATATAGTGGCAATCAAAAGAACCCAATTCCGTTCAGGCTTAAAGCTGAAAGAAAGTTATCACGGACCTTATAGAGTATCGGTTGTAAAGCCAAACGATCGCTACGAAGTAGAAAAGGTAGGAAATCACGAAGGTCCAAATAAAACATCCAGTGCCGCCGAGTATATGAAGCCTTGGGGAAAATGACTTAAATTTCAGTCGAGGACGACAGAACTGTCAGGACAGCCGATCTGTGGGATCAGGTTAGTTGACTCCAATAAACACACTGGTTTTATTTAAAACGAGACCTGTCATGATCTTAAAGTGCATAGCAAAAAGTTGCACGCACAAAATTTATTAACTACGTGAAAATATAAAGATTTGGTTGTTCTATAGATTTTGAGTGTGTGTATAGCATAAGTGTTGTTTAGCCAAAAGGGCTTGTTTGATAATTAAAAAGTATTTTTTTTATTAGTTTGTTTATTGTTAACTGTAATCAGCCTTCAGCTTCCTACATATATATATATATATATATATATATATATATATATATATATATATATATATATATATATATATATATATATATATATATGTATATATACATATATATATGTATATATATATATATATATATATATATATATATATATATATATACATACATGTATATATATATATATGTATATGTATATATATATATATGTATATATATATATATATATATATATATATATATATATATATACATACATGTATATATATATATATATATGTATATATATATATATGTGTGTGTATATATATATGTATATATATATAAATGTATATGTATATATATATATCTGTATATATATATATATATATATATATAGAAACGACTTTAATTTTCAGGTCAATACCTTCACTCATTTCAATTCATGTATGCACACTTCTGTGTTTAGAAATATTATCTCTAATCATAAGTATAGAATAGAGTCTCTATGTACCAATAGTTTTAAGGCTAATAACTTAACTGACCTATATAAAACTGCTATAAAATATAATTATCCCAGTAAATTTCTAACTTCTATTTTATATCCTCTATGTAATCAAAAAAACTGTATGTCCTAATCAGAACATTGGTTGGTGAGGATGGGGTTGGTTGATGGTTCTTTCTATATTTAAAAAAAAAAAAAAACATAAAATATATATCTATATATTTTATTTAAAAAAAAAAAAAAAAATCTATTCTTAAGAATGGTTGATTACTGGTACTTTTTCCTTTTCATGTGAGTCTGTAACCAATGAAGCCAAACAGAGTACTGTTCTAACTAAATATTTTACAATTATATTAGCATAAATAGCAATAATAAATGAATATATAATTATTATAAATATCATTATTGTTAATATTATTGCTACAGTTTTTCTCCATTTCCACAACCTCAACTAAGTACTTCTTAGCTACTGCAGCTAGTACTACGTAAAACATAGGCTAGATATACTAGTGTAATATTTATTTTATTATTTATTCATTTAATTTTTACCATTTTTATTCTTTTTATTTATTCATTTAATTATTACCTTTTTTTATTTATTTATTCTTTTCCTTTCCATACTTCCAAAGTATTATTAATATATCATTTTTTATTCACACTCCATGGCATTACTTGTCTATTGATTGCATTAAGCCTTCTCTGATGGCAACATGCACTAATACTGCCTCCATTACTGAGCTTTGATCTTCGTGTCGGTCCACTTCCTCGTTGTTTTTTTCTAATAGCTACGGTCGCGCCCCCAAGTTACAAAAGGACCCTAATTTTGGTCAGGTAACTTGCAGAAACCTAGCTATTATTGTTTTTTTCGATTAAATTGAAATGTGTGTGCGGTGGCGCCTGATGATAGAGCACACCATTTCAATATTAACTCCATTTTCGGACTATTTTTGATTACATGTGATTAGGCTTAAAAGCACACCAGTTCTAATTTGGCGCTTTATATTCAATTTTTCCACTCTTTCATTGCCTTAAAAGGCTATATTTAAACACTTATCCGGAATAAGCTCGTTAATTGGCACCATGTGCTATCTACTTTTTTATTTTTTATATTTTCTTCACTTTATCGTTGGATTATCTTGGGATTTCACTTTACGTAAGTAAGCTATTATATATTATATATATATATATATATATACATATATATATATACATATATATATATATATATATATATATATATATATATATATATATATATATATATATATATATATATATATATATATATATATATATATATATATATATATATATATAGTTGGTGAGGATGGGGTTGGTTGTTGGTTCTTTCTATATTTAAAAAAAAAAAAAAAAAAAAAAAAAAAAAAAAAAAAAACATAAAATATATATCTATATATTTTATTTAAAAAAAAAAAAAATCTATTTTTGAGAATGGTTGATTACTGGTACTTTTTCCTTTTTATGTGAGTCTGTAACCAATGAAGCCAAACAGAGTACTGTTCTACATAAATATTTTACAATTATATTAGCATAAATAGCAATAATAAATGAATATAATTATTATCAATATCATTACTGTTAATATTATTGCTACAGTTTTTCTCCATTTCCACAACCTCAACTAAGTACTTCTTAGCTACTGCAGCTAGAACTACGTAAAACATAGGCTAGCTATACTAGTGTAATATTTATTTTATTATTTATGCATTTAATTATTACCATTTTTATTTATTCATTTAATTATTACCATTTTTATTCTTTATATTTATTCATTTAATTATTACTTTTTTTATTTATTTATTCTTTTCCTTTCCATACTTCCAAAGTATTATTAATATATCATTTTTTATTCACACTCCATGGCATTACTTGTCTATTGATTGCATTAAGCCTTCTCTGATGGCAACATGCACTAATACTGCCTCCATTACTGAGCTTTGATCTTCGTGTCGGTCCACTTCCTCGTTGTTTATTTCTAATAGCTACGGTCGCGCCCCCAAGTTACAAAAGGACCCTAATTTTGGTCAGGTAACTTGCAGAAACCTAGCTATTATTGTTTTTTTCGATTAAATTGAAATGTGTGTGCGGTGGCGCCTGATGATAGAGCGCACCATTTCAATATTAATTCCATTTTCCGACTATTTCTGATTACATGTGATTAGGCTTAAAAGCACACCAGTTCTAATTTGGCGCTTTATATTCAATTTTTCCACTCTTTCATTGCCTTAAAAGGCTATATTTAAACACTTATCCGGTATAAGCTCGTTAATTGGCACCATGTGCTATCTACTTTTTTATTTTTTTATATTTTTTTACTTCCTTGTACGTAGTATAAGGAAGTAATGTGATCCCGAAAAATTTTGGGGGCCAAATTTCGACATAAAAACCGATTTTGACTACCTCTAAATTTAATTTAAAGAAATTTTTCGATGCATCTCATCGTAGGCTAGCATGCACGATCATATTAACGCGTCTGCAACTCATTTTGACCAGTGGCGAGTCTACTGTGGCCAGTTTTTCCATGCCGTCTGTACGTACGTACGTATGTATGTAACTCGCATAGCTCAAAAACTATTGGTCGTAGAATGTTGAGATTTGATATTTAGGATTGTTCTATGATCTAGTTGTGCACCTCCCCTTTTGGTGGCAATCGAATGAATAGTTTATGTACAGGACCGCCCAAAAGATTCGAAATACATTACGCTCTATGGGCCGAAATTCATTAAACTCGCCTAACTCAAAAGCTATTAGGCGTAGAATGTCGAAACTTCATATTTTGGATAGTTGTAACATCTAGTTGTGCACCTCCCCTTTTGGTTCCATTCGACTAGATAGTTTATCTACAGGACTGCCCAAAACATTCGAAATACATTACACTCAATGGGCCGAAATTCATTAAACTCGCATATCTCAAAAACTGTTAGGCGTTGAATGTTGAAACTTTATATTTAGGATTGTTGTAACATCTAGTTGTGCACCTCCCCTTTCGGTTCCATTCGACTGAATAGTTTATCTACAGGACCGCCCAAAAGATTCGAAATACATTACGCTCTATGGGCCGAAATTCATAAAAGCGTTTTTTAGAGGTATTGGGCTATTTCAAACGACTCAGAAGTGATATATGCTGTAAAGAGTTAGAAAATGAATTTCTCCATTAATAAAAGTGTCTTTTTCATTTATAGTTCTGCTACAGGAACACTCAAAAGATTTCCAATACATTACGGTCAATAGCAATTTTAGGGGCATTCATCCATTTCAAGCACAATACCGTCCTACCACATAAGTTAGGTAATGGTCCGACCACGGTCACGTGCCTCCCTCAAGAACTATGCCAAAAGTCGCCAAGCTTGGCGACTTTTGGCGTATGTGTGTGCATATTTAACTCTCAAATCTCAAAAACTATTATGAAATTTCATATATAAGAATGTTGTAACATCTAGTTGTGCATCCCGATTTTTGGTTCCAATCTACTGGAGAGTTTATTTACAGGACCACCGAAAAGAATTTCAGTACCTTAATGTCTATGGACATCTTCAATATAATACAACTGTAGACAGTCATTGTTTGGTACATGCCCAAAATCTCGCCGTCTGTCCTCGACCTTGGCGAGTTTTGGCGAAATATCGCCAAATTTGGCGATAGTCAGTCATTTGGTCCATGCCCAAAGTATCGCCATTTGTCATCGTTCTTGGCGAGTTTTGGCGAAATATCGCCAAATTTGGCGATAATCTGTCATTGTTTGGTTCATGCTTAAAATCTCGCCAAATGTCGTCGACATTGACGAGTTTCGCCGAAATATCGCCAAATTTGGCGCCAAAAATTATTTCCTATTTTGTATAACTCTAAAACTTTAACCCGTAGATTTTTTAACTTTATATTTAGAACTATTGTATTACCTAACTGTTTTCAATATCTTTTTTGACAGCAATTGACTGAGAATTTATTTACAGGGTGAGCCAAATGACTTTGAATACATTGAGGTGTATAGATGCATTCAATTCATTGAAAGTCTGTGGTCAATGACTACTTTGGCTATCCCCAAAATCTCGCTGACTATCTCAAGTTTGTCGGCTTTTGGTGAAATATCGCCAAATAAAGTGTCAGAAGGAAATCTTTCGAATTGAACTCAGCTTGGCGATATCGAAATATTTGGCTAGAAATCGCTAAACCTTACTATTATTGATATTTTATATCTTTCAAACAAATAAATTTAGAGGAAGTCCGTCGAAAATATTTTTGATCTAATGGACGTGCAAGGAAGTCATGTGTTGGACACATCAGATTTTTTCACTTTATCATTGGATTATCTTGGGATTTCACTTTTGCGTAAGTAAGCTATTATATATATTATATATATATATATACGAGAATTCTGAAGTTAGATCGCTTGCAATCCCTTAATAACTGCATTATTTCTTCACGGATCATTAAAATTTAACGCTGTATTCTAATAAAACCTTTGCACTTGTTTTCAAAAATCTATTTCCTTAAGCTCTCAATAAATTGCCCCAAGCCGGAAACTGTGCATACCGCTAGAACTCACTTACTCAAAATCCATATTTCAGCCATTTTATTTTTCCGTCAAACTAAAAAAATTTACACATTAGCCTCGGAAATCTTCAATTCTTATTGTTTTGCGTGTAAAGCATTACATTCCTGCTCTGATTTCCCATGCACACGATATTATAATTTAAAAAAAAAATAACCTTACGAATATAAACTAACAAAAAAAAAATCATTATTATTCTTTTATTTTTACTTTGAGAATTTAAAACATTTTATTCGGCAAAATCGCCACACATGGCAACCACGATCCTTATTTCACACTTTTTTCACTACAGGGGTTACATTTACGGAAAGATTTTTGCGTGAAGAGCATAAAAAATCTCTTAAATTCCGGGAACGGGTGGACTTTTAAAGTTTTAAAGTGGACTAAGATTTATTCTATACTAGCTGAAGTACCCGTTCTTCGAACGGGAATGAATGGACTTTTTGATATTACGATTTGTGGGGATTACTATTTATTGTAATAAAGAGATATAGCAAAATGGATATCGCTTTATATTGTGTTCAATAACCATGCATACTGAATTTCAAGGCAATCGTTTGTACGGTGCAGAAGGCCATGCGTCGTAGCGCAATCTAGTGGAGAGTTTTAGCAAAACGGATACGGCGGAAATATTCTTCGCATTCAGATATCGATGAATACGAAATTTCAGGACGATCGGCTGGACAGCCCTGACGACGCGACATCTAGTGGCAAATTATATAGGAAAATGGATAGCACCAAACTCTTCCCCGTGTTCAAATATCTATGTATACCTATTTTCATAGCGATTATTTGCACAGTCAAGAAGTGATACACTGCAGGGCCATCTAGTGGTTCAATAAAGTAATGATTTGCTACAGCGCTGTCAAGTGGCGAGTTATAGCAAAATTGATAACGCCAAAATATTCTCATTGTTCAAATAGCTATGTATACTGATTTTCATAGCGACCGTTTGAATGGTCAAGAATTTGGCCTGCTGCAACGTCATCTAGTGGCGAGTTAAAATAATAATGCATTGCAGTGCCATCTAGTGGTGAGTAACATCAAAAGGAGCACAGTTAGAATATATTCTTCGTGCTGAAATGTGTAAGTATAAGAAATTTTATGCCGATTAGTCGAACGGTATAGAAGTTGATGTGTTGCAGCGCCATTTAGCGGGAAGTTACAGCAAAATGGATACTGAAAAATATTCTCCGTGTTCTAATATACGCGTGTACCAAATTTCATCGAAATCGGTTGGACGATATTCGCATAGTAAACGGCTAAACGGAATAGAATTCGACGTTCTGCTACTCCACCTAGTGGCAAGTTAGAGGAAAACGGATAGCATAAAAAGCTTCTCAATGATAAAATACTTAGGTGAACCAAATTTCATGGTTCAACGGTGCTGGAGTTTTTTAACCTCATACACACATACCAACATTCATTTTTCTCTATAACCAGTATCATTATATATCCCAGTCTCAAATAAAATCCAGTTTCAAATCTAAGCCTCGCCAAAGTGCCAACATGCGCCATTTTGCAAGAGTTTTTTCAGGAAATCATTCGATTCATTGACTTAGCAGCAATCAATATAGGAAATGGTTCGGCCGCCAAAAAGTAAAGTACACACTTATTTGAAAAGGGAAATCCCTTAATACAACCGAATTTTTTTAAATTATCAACTATAACGTGTTTTATTCATCGTTACTCCGATGTACTAAATGAGAATATTTCAATTTTCTGAAATTTGGCGGAATTTCCCCAACTTAAATCAATGTACTCAATTGGCGAGAATTCTGAAGATAGATCGCTTGAAATTCCTTAATAACTGCATTATTTCTTCACGGATCATTAAAATTTAACGCTGTATTCTAATAAAACCTTTGCACTTGCTTTCAAAAATCTATTTCCTTAAGCTCTCAATAAATTGCGCCAAGCCGAAAACTGTGCAAACCGCTAGAACTCACTTTCTCAAAATCAGCATTTAAGCCATTTTATTTTTTCGCCAAACTAAAAAAAAATTACACATTAGCCTCGGAAATCTTTAATTCTTATTGTTTTGCGTGTAAAACATTACATTCCTGCTCTGATTTCCCATGCACACGATATTATAATTAAAAAAAAGTCACCTTACGAATATAAACTAACAAAAAAAAAATCATTATTATTCTTTTATTTTTACTTTGAGAATTTAAAACATTTTATTCGGCAAAATCGCCACACATGGCAACCGCGATCCTTATTTCACACTTTTTTCACTACAGGGGCTACAATTACGGAAAGGTTTTTGCATGGAGAACATAAAAAATCTCTTAAATTCCGGGAACGGGTGGACTTTCAAAGTTTTAAAGTGGACTATGATTTATTCTATATTATTTTACATATCTGTGCTAAATTTCAGGCCGATAGGTCCATTTTTGTGGATTTGTATACAAACGACATTTTATTCGGCAAAATCGCCACACATGGCAACCACGATCCTTATTTCACACTTTTTTCACTACAGGGGTTACAATGACGGAAAGATTTTTGTGTGAAGAGCATAAAAAATCTCTTAAATTCCGGGAACGGGTGGACTTTCAAAGTTTTAAAGTGGACTGTGATTTATTCTATATTATTTTACATATCTGTGCTAAACTTCAGGCCGATAGGTCCATTTTAGTGGATTTGTATACGAATCAAATCCACAAACAAACAAACAAACAAACAAACAGAATTTCATTTTTATTTATAACATATATATATATATATATATAATATATATACATACAGATATTTCAGAGTATTTCGAAATTTTGGGGCTTTTATACTATCCAATCCCCCCCTTCTCTTGTTTGCCTATTTTAACTAAATGCCATTTAATTTAACTTAAATGCTCTTTCACAAGCCGTGATGACGCTTCAGTCTACAGAAATTCGAAAAAAGCGCGTGTTGAAGATTTTGGTATGAAAAACAACCGGGGTCCTAAAGTGTAACATCATGACCTGAGATATTCTACTCTCAAAAGCTGCGAATCAGATAATCTTACGTGTCTGCTACTGCGCATAGTCCTCGGCTCTCCAAGTTTTTCTAAATTTATACATTTGTTCTCCTAAAATAATTAAAATTATATATAACCTGAAAAAAATTCTCTTATTCGTATTATATATATATATATATATATATATAGAAAGATATATAGATTGTTAGGAATTTTCGGTGCA